>JALPQI010005719.1:0-71320 GCA_025490895.1 Thaumatotibia leucotreta | reverse complement strand
ACATCGGTGCCAAGTGGATTTTCGATACATTGGGGTGCTTAGAAGCCTGTATGACGCCCCGACTATGTTCGTTCAAGCAAAGAACAGTCAAACAAGACCGATCCCATTGCATCAAGGAGTAAGACGGGGGGGATGTTATATCCCCGAAACTGTTTACAATGCATTGGAAGACATGTTGTTCAAGACTCTAAACTGGAACGGCGTGACATAAATATAAACAGCGAAATACATCTCACTATTCTCACATCACACTTAAGATTTGCCGATTATTTGATATCGTAGTCATAGCAGCATCGCTGCAATAAGTTCAAGAAATGCTGCACAGCCTAAATGCAGCCTCCCAACGAATTGGTCTCAGAATGAACACGGACAAGATGAAGGTCATGTTTAATGGCCCTCGTCATTCTGAGCCCAGTAATTACAGATGGCGGATATCTTGAAGTCGTTAAGGAATATGTCTACCTCGGGAAAATATTGCAGTTAGATAGATACAACAGTGAAAAGGAAGCCCAATAGGAGAATTCAGTTGAGTTAGGCAACGTTGAATTACGTAACGTTAGAATAGAAAGTTGCATTACCTACGTATTTTCGTCGGATATATCACAGAGCCTGAAGACAATAGTATTTTATCAGTGTGTGCTCCCTGTAATGACGTACGGACTACGGAGCCGAGACGTGGACACTGACTTTGGGGTTACTTAATCCATACTTAAGTTTAATGAATGCTCGGAGTTTCTCTGAAAAAGCAGAATTCAGAATGAAGTGATCCGCCAGAGAACCAAAATGACCGACAGTAGCACTGAAAGTTAGCACGTTGAAGTGGTAGTGGACTGGCTATATATGTCGCACAACCATAATCGCTGGAGTAAGCGTGTTCTGGAGTAGAGAACGCGTCTAAGCAAACGCAGCGTTGGACATCCTCTAGCCAGGTGGCACCGTCTTGCGTAGGAGGGCCGGCAGCGATTGGATGCATAAATCAACTGACCACGCTCTGTGGCATACATTGGCAAATTAGGCCTATGTCCAGCAGTGGATTGAGACAGGTGGATGATGATGATGATGATGATGAATCGTTATATAGTTTACTATAACGCTTATTTTGACGAATTACACCCATTAAAAGAATTATATTATTATATTTTACCACTATCCGCGATTATCCAAAATATCCGGATATTCGGATAATACAATTATTACTATCCATATTATCCGGATATTAAAACAGGCGGATATTGCAAACCCTAACTGTGACATTCTAGTTATGGAAGCAGTAGGTAGGTATAGGTAACTTACCACCTGTAAAATATTTTATTTAAAAATCGTGAAGTGGGTTTAAAAACTTTAACACACATGGTCGATCAAACGCTTAAAGCAAACGCAGCAATGCAATGTAAACGCCGGTTTGTAACGTAATTCTATAGTTACTTAGGTACACCCTTGGATGCATAAATAAAAATCCGAAAAAAATGATTAAAAATGAATTCGCGCACAATATTATTAATTAAAAAATTACTTACGTATGATGGGAAATATGTTTTTGTTTTTGTGCGCTGGAAATATTTGGGCTGATGCAGTTAATTATCATGCAATGAGGCATTTTGTATTTTTTTTCTTACGTGCGGCTGCAACAGCTGACGTATGTGGACAGTCATTAGAAATGGCCATTTCAGTGGCTGCCACTGAGTTCAGACACGCGAAGTAGATACATTTGCTTCTTCTATAGTGTATATTCATTTCTGTGATCTAGGGGTACAATTTTACTAGACACGGTTTTTGATAAAGACAATCAAAAGATATTTTGCAAATTACCCTTACGTTAGGTACAAGATTTATTAGGCCACCTGTTGACCAGATTTGTAACTATCTACTAGTGAGGTATCCTAAACAGCAGTTTTAAAGTGACATCATTGATGTATGCGGTTAAACTTACCTTGTCATCTGCTGTCATATTAGTTTACATGGATAGTATTATGTTCACGCATACATATAAAGGGCAAGAGACTTTTTTTTATTAATTTTCGAACTCATATTGCTTGAATACTACAAAACGGTTAGAAATTTCTTTCAATCTGCGACATCTATGGGATACGTGCAACCTGAATATTAGGTTTAGAAGTGCAGACAGTCTACCTAATAGCAGAATCCGCGCACTGAAATTTGTATCAAAATCGCACGGGGACATCCACCTTAAATTAAAACCGTGATTTCTGCAGGTTTTCGGATGATAATATTATATAGATATAGGTACCTTCCGTAACTCGTGCAAGCTAGAAATCGATGATAAATAAATAAAATAAATAAATATCTTGGGACATGTTACACAAATCGACCTAGTCCCACGGTAAGCTCAATTAAGGCTTGTGATGTGGGTACCAGGCGACGATATATATAATAGATAGATACATATAGATACTTAAATACATAGACAACCATCACCAAAAACAAACATTTGTGATAAATAAATACACAAAGAATGCCCTCGCCGGGATTCGAACCCGGAACCTACAGCTTCGTAGGCAGGGTCACTACCAACTAGGCTAAGGAGGCTAACAAATGATGATAATTATGACCTTTTCCATAGGGACACTCAGAAACGCTAGATTCAATAGAAATTTAAGTTTACTAATAATTGTTTCCCGCAGCGACGAGTCATCATACTCGGACATCCAGCGGCTGCGCGAGCGCACGCACGCCATGCTCAACCCGGCGTCCGAGCCGCTAGTGCAAGCCCACTCGCAGCCCAACAGCCGCCGCATGTCCAGCGACATCGACGCCAAGCTCGCAGCCAACCTCAATACCAGGTACCTCCACCATTACATGCTGCCAGCTGTCTACAGTGGCATCTAGCTGAGCCATGCTCAACCCGGCGGAGCCGCTGGTGCAGGCCCACTCGCAGCCCAACAGCCGCCGCATGTCCAGCGACATCGACGCCAAGCTCGCAGCCAACCTCAACACCAGGTAGCTCCACCATTACATGCTGCCTGCTGTCTATACTGGCATCTAGCTGAGCCATGCTCAACCCTCGGAGCCGCTGGTGCAGGCTCACTCGCAGCCCAACAGCCGCCGCATGTCCAGCGACATCGACGCCAAGCTCGCAGCCAACCTCAACACCAGGTACCTCCACCATTACATGCTGCCTGCTGTCTATACTGGCATCTAGCTGAGCCATGCTCGACCCGCCGTCGGAGCCGCTGGTGCAGGCTCACTCGCAGCCCAACAGCCGCCGCATGTCCAGCGACATCGACGCCAAGCTCGCAGCCAACCTCAACACCAGGTACCTCCACCATTAACGACATGCTGCCTGTTGTTTGCTAAACAGTGACCTTCAACCATAAGGATAAATGGGTCATAAATAAACGTAAATATTTGTTCTACCTCCTCAAACATGCAATGAAATATACAGGGTGTAAGTCTAATACGGGTGAAGCTCTTAATGGGTATTAGTTTACGACATAATAAGTACATTCAAATAACTTTTACTTAAAATAAGAGCAACAAAATTTTCCATACAAAATAATTCGGCGCGTAATGTAGAGCAACATACGCGAGTTAAACACTCGTTGACAGCTAATTTCAAAAGCAGATGACATAACTGCCATATCAACAATAACAAATGTTCGTACCTACATTGCTGCTCCGATAATCTTAAAAAAATTCTGTGGGGTCATCATTAAGAGTAATTTTGAAAAAACCTTATAATCCATGATCACACTAATGAATCCGATGCCTGGTTTAATTGTTCGCCCGTATTAGATTTACACACTGTATTGTCTTTACGTTCCTTAAAAATAGACTCGGAAGCATCGCTTTTAGGGCGCAGTAACTCACTGGGATGGAAATGGAATGTGATAACACTTTTCTGGCCTAAGCCTGCAAAGTAACTTTTTTTTTATTTCGTCATATTATTCTAACATAGTCATATTTTTTTTGTATTTCTTTGTATGTTTGAGAAAAGCACTATACATGACTCGTCGTGAAAACGGATTCCCGGCCTCGTTACCAATCCGTATATACCAACTTGGCCGGAAATCCTCATTTTCCCGGCCTCTGATGTAATGTACTATTTCAATCTGTATATAACACAAAGAGCCAATATAATACAGAAAAAACAAACATTAATCAACTTACAGACGACCATCAGCAATCATCGCAGCGTTTCGCCGGCCGTCGCAAGCGCTGGCGCTATGCGCGGCCACTCAGCGCCGCTTTCTGTCAGAGCTGTCGCCTCACTCCCGCGCCTCCGTGGCCTCCACGGTGCACGACCACCCGCCCTCGGCGGCGGAGATCATGGGACAGTGAGTGTCATTTATTTTGACATCTACATAGAGTTTCATTGGACTTTAAATTAGTTCAGCTAGAGAGAGGCCAATAGTATCGCGTTTTCGGTCTTCAGAGTGAGTGAGACAGTGATTTCATATCATGTGGCATTTATTTCCCGGCTTCATAGATTAAAATGAAAAGTTTGTCTTCTCACGCCCGTAATCAACACGTATCGAGCGACAGCATCTAAATAGATTAACGTTAGATTTTTAAAGAATTACAGTCAGAGAGAGGCCAATAGTCTCGCGTTTCCTGTTAAAGTTGTCACCGCACTCGCATGCCTCTGTAGCCATGCACGACCACCCGTCCTCAGTTGCGGAGATCTTGGGACAGTGAGTGTCATTTATGTTGCGAGCAATGCTTAGATGCCCTTAATTGCACAGTGATGGAAATATCCATCGTGTATTCTTGACTCTATTGACAACATGTCAGAATTCAAATTTGAATAAATTTTGTCAAGGTCATGCAATTAAGGGTTAACACTTATACTCAGTGCGACAGACTATAAATAGACTGTTATTCGATTTCTAAGCAATACAGTCAGAGAAAGAAACCAATACGACCAAAACCAGCTCATTAGTAGACTGTCAAGTAAAATGTTTCAGACCATCAGACTTCATCCGCGAACCTTTGACATTTTCTAAAATAAACACACGAATAAGTCGGACAAATGCTAATTAAAGTGCGAACATTAATCAAGGCGTGTGGATGTCCGGCGCACGCGGCGCCAGACCGCCACCACAAGCACCGATCTCAGCCGCGGGGAACGAAAAGTTCTATCTTGACAGTTTCGTTTTTTGTTAAGTTGTGATAGGTTCTACAAGAGTTGAGGTCACGTACACAACATGTCATAAATGTACTTTTTTACACGGTTAGCAAATCTAAATGCAACTATAAAATTGAAATGAAAAAATAAAACCGTAAAATAAATCCATAAAGTTTATTGAACAGATTTTTTTCAATTGGTATTTGGACGCAAATCACATTAAGTAATTAATTCGCTAATTTTTTTACAACCCTTAACTTGGCAGTGTATCTTTTAATTTTTTGCTCTAACTACACAGCGGTGAGGAGGCAAGAACGCACGATTTTTTAAAATTCTGCCAAGTTTAGGGTTAAGAGCTTTACCCTAGATGTGTTTGTAATCAATGTACCTAATCATTCACCATTACTTTAGTGAAATTACCTGTGGTTATGTGGACGAGGGTATGTCCTTAAACTGTGACCAGTCGTACTAGTGGAAGGGCAGCAGCAAATTTTTAACTGTCTATGGTGCACTGTAATCACCAACCTTCCTGCCCAGCGAGGCGATTACGGCATATTAATAACTTACATGGAAAACACAAATTCATTCGTTGTAAAGTTCGTTCTGGCTGACTAGAGGTTGATACACAATTTATTTAGCTCGAATAGATTGCATGACTCCTATCATTGTATGAATGCAGCCCATACCAACCTGCTTCTTCAACACTTTCGACATCCACATCTGTACAGATACATTCTGTCTCTTACCTACCCATTCATTCCAGCTCTTATGAATCTATCTGTAAGTTAAATAAAGCTAGGGAATAATCCGACACATAAATACGACTTGAAGTCTTGCATCAATATGAAAATACTTTCAATGTTATTTTTACTTCTACCTTTAGATAAAATCTCACAATATTTTTAGCCTTTTCTGTATGAATGGATTCGCACTTAGAGCAATCCGAGACGAAACACCGAGTTACTTCCATTTTTGACAAATGTATTTCTATTTATATCTCACAATGCCACAAGGGCCAATCTTACATAATTATAGGTTAGGTTAAGTAGATTAGTTAGATTTAATCTATGTACATAAATTCTACAGTTTTGAAAATAAATATACATAGTAAAAAAATGTATAGATCTCTGTCTGTATATTTTAGCCATTGTCAACCAATTACTGCACAACGACACTACAATATACAGTTAATTTAAACTAACTACAAACTGCCAAAGCTTACATGTTTGAAAGGTAACATACGGACAATAAAATTATCTAATTCTAACCAAGACATTTAAGCAATTGTCAGTGTTTATCTGTAACGCCCAACACAATATCACCAGCACTCGGATAGCGTCACACCTATACTATTTCACCCACAATACGGGCCCGACGCGTCAACAGAACCATTCAAAAGCACCCTTTATGTATTAATAGACAGCTCAACAAAGCCAAGGAAACTTTTCAACCAGCTATGCAAAATATGGAAATGAAATGATATTCGCCTAATGAAAATGAATGTCGCTACACAATACCGCTCATTATCACTATTTTGTTTTACCCTCTAAGCGCAGTGGCCTATAAAATACGTGCAGAAGGGCGTTAGAAGAATTACACGCTCAATTTAGCGTGAAGCAGAACCGAACGCAATATGATAATGATGTTACAAAAACTGAGATGAATCAAAATATGTGTTAACTTTAAACTGAAACCAATTAAGCGCTACTCAGCGATGTAGGTTAATGTTTCCGTGTGATTAATCACCATTGTGTTTTATAGTGAGGCTTTAAGTAAAGCCTTGTCAGCGCTTTACGCTAAGCTGTTGGTGGTGCTTGGGCTAGCGTTTCCAGTCACTGAAGTCATCGCCAACGGAGTACCTGACGCTTATTATCAGGTATCAACCCGACACTGCTACTAGTGCAATGTATCGCACCCTAAGGAGATTCTAAGTACGCAGCAAAGTACATTGTGCATTATAATAGAGATGAAACTGCTAGCGTATTTTTATCTCCATTATTGCATTATCTACGTACAGTAGACTACAGAGAGATACTTCTATTTTTGTTTTAGCCTCACTGCATTGTAATAAAGTTTGTCAGCCTCCGTAGCCTAGTTGGTAGTGTCCCTGCCTGAGAAGCTGGAGGTTCCGAGTTCGAATCCCGGCGAGTGTATTCTTTCTCCATTTATTTATGACAAATATTTGTTTTTTAAATTGTTTCTGTAAATATCTATATGTTTCTATCTATCATATTATATACCGTCGCTTGGTACTCACATCATAAGCCATAATTGAGCTTACCGTGGAACTAGGTCGATTTGTGTAAGATGTCCCAAGATATTGTATTTCATTATATTAAACTGTTAAATAGATGTCTTTCTAACCGTCTGCGATCAATTAATTAAAGCTATCTACCTCCTTTGTTATTGCAAAACCTTTCCTTGAATGAACTGTATATTTTATACTCATCGTTGTCGCATACATTCATATTGGTTTTATCTTTTCACAGGGATTCTATTTATATCTTTATCTAGTCTCAGTCATGTTCGTCGTGTTCCAATACGCGAACCTAATGCGTCAGAAGGCAGTTAATACAATTATTCATGACTATGGTAAGTATGTGAGTTATTAAAATATACATCTTGGCAGCTTTGGCGTTATTTAGAAAAGAAAATAAACGTTCCAGTAATTATCCGCATTAGTTAAACAAAATACGACATTAAAATCACATCTTGTTTGCATAATTACAGCCGCAATGAAAATTACCTTCTTTAGTTAGCATTCTACTAGCGTTCTGGACATTTCTATCGCATAAATGTTTTACAAAAAAACGTCTACACATGTTCTTTAATTACTATGGATCTAATTAAGTTATACATTTTACAGAGGAAACTGAAGAGAAAGACAAAAATGTTAAGCCCGGAACGAGTGAAAAACCAAAGCACAAGGAAACTATATCGCGCTATGGCAGTTTTTACTTGAGGCTTGGCGCTATTGGTAATTAACATTCGGTTAGATTATTACAAGCTTTAAGCTTTAGGTACTTAGTATCTAATGTCAATTCTAAAAAAATCAAGTTTTTCTCAAATGTCACACACGTATTTGCCTGTGTAATGCCTTCACAGCTTTAAGGGTGATCGTCTCTAATGAAGAAAAAATACGTCAACTTTTTGCAGTGAAAAAAGATGTCAAATTCAAATTTTCTATGAGGGATCAATACTACATAACAATACGCGCCAACATATTTTTTAAATATGTTTCCTTTTTCTACTGCCAAAGGTTGTTGGTCAGAGTTACACACTTTAATTAGTATGACTAGCTTTCCTCAAATAATTGACGCGAACGGGATTTTCATTTTGATTAAGGCCTTAACTATGATTTTTTTTGCAATCGACCCTTAAAAGCTTTCTTTTTAAGATGTTTCCATAAAAAAGAAAGACCACAAGGGCTGAAATAAATTGTTTGCCTTTTTGCAGCATTTGGCATAGGCTCCATGGTATACAGCGGCTTAGAGTTCGGAGAGTATTTCGAAATGACAGACGACTGCCGAACCGTCCTCTCTGCCCTCACCCCAGCCCTCCGCATGGCGCTGACACTACTGCAGATGCAGTTCATCTTCTTCACGAACAAAGACATCGAATCCGGCACATACAAAATGATACAACGATTTGGATTCATGCACATGATAGCTACTAATCTGTGCGAGTGGTTGTACGTACTGGTGGAAGAAACGAAGCATGAGATACACCACTTGGAGCACGCGATGGTGGCGCATGGGAATGGTTCTCATAACGAGTCTGTTGGGATTCCGTGCAGGAGAGCTAATATTATGGGAGCGTTGTTGCAGAATGCTTCGCCGTTTCTGTTTCCGTGCACAATTGAATATTCACTGATCGTGGCTGTAATTTTATACGAAATGTGGAAAGAGGTAATGTAAATCAGCCTCTGTAGCCTAGTTGATAGTGACTCTGCATACAAAGCTGAAGGTTCCGGGTGCGAAACCCGGCGAGGGTATTATATGTGTATTTATGTATCACAAATAACTATTAGTTCTTTGGCCGTGGCTGTCTATGTATTTAAGTATTTATATGTATATATCCATTACATAAATCGGTGCTTGGTTCCCACATCACAACACTTCATTTTGAGCTTATCGTGGGACTGGGTGCGCCAAAGTATTTATAAAATTGCAACTTAGAATATTGGAACTCCGAAATTTTTTCTTATACAATTTAACTTCATAATGATCGGTATTTAGAATAATCTTTGTTCATAATCATCATCACATAGAATTATTTATGTTCATAATATTGTTTTTCATACATATTTTTAGTACTAACTTTTATGTTTATATAATTTTTCACTATACTTATTTTATGCTATATATTCTAATGTTATAGGTATTTATTTTTATCTGTACTAGTTTTATGTATGAATTATTTTTGTTTAATTAAATATAAATCGTACTATTACTGTAAACTAGCTACCTGCACAAATCAGGTTGTGGCAGAGTAGGTACTGTACTAAACGGGTTCCCTCTAAACTTTTTTTGTCCGAAACGCTTAGGACATTACAGACTTGGTATAATCTATTTTGGCATCAACTTAATGAGACAGAAACATCACTTGGCTTAAATAACAATATTTCGAATATTATTTTGTCCGAAACTATCTTGGCATATCATTAATTACGCCGAGTGTTATAAGACAGAAATTAGATTTGCCTTTTTTTTTGGGCATGTAGCCACATGTTCGAAACTTGCCTTTTTCGTCAGGCAGAATTTGCTGTGAGGGTGAAAATTTCTGCAGTGAGCGAGCGAAGCGAGCGAACAAAACCTTCCGGGGCAGATCCGACTCGGATAGGTTAGGTCAGAAGACTAAGGCGGGAGCTTTGCTCCCGCCTTAGTCTTCGAGGTTATTTTTTTTTAGCAACCTAGAAAGTACTCAGCTCAGTAACACAGTAAGTAACGTATAGAATATTACTACTACCTCGATTATATTGAGAGGTTGTAATTATTCCTTCTCTGTTATGCTAAAACAAACTATGCCAATACTTTTTATGCACATCCAGATTATGCCTCATCATAACTAGGAGCATCGAAATTATGCTCGAATAATATTCGAACAACTCGAAATCTGCCACAAAGAAATATGCTAAAGTTGAGTATGTCACAACAGTTTCTGCACAAAGCCCATTATGACTACATAGTTTATGTTATTCATAAAAGAATTATACCACAACAGAGTGAACCTAATGGGAAAATGTTTATAAATCAAAAATTTATTTCAAATAACTTTATGAGTATAGATTAATCTACTTGACGACTTTAGGAGGATAAAATTTCGAAATAAAAATCGTTATGAACATTGTAGGTAGAAGTATAATTTTTAGTAAGAAAAAAAGTATGAGAAAAAATTTTCGGAGTAATGATGATTATGAGTAAAAAACGGTATTAGTAAAAATATTCGAAGAAAAAATTGTATAAGTGCCAATATGGACCCCGTGGGACTATTAAGTCGATATGTATAATATGTCCTGTCCCAAGATATGTATTAATTTATTTTAAATGTTCAAATTACTTATTTGACAACCCCATTGCACAGCTTACGAACGAAATAATTCAATATTCTCCTTGTTTCTCGTCATATAGAGTAGAGATAATTAAATTAAAATTAGTTTTCTTATATTGCAGGTAAAATGCACCCCTGAAGATTTTGAAAAGAAATTCCCCATAAACCCTAAAACTAAATCAAGAAACAATTCAGTCACCCCGGAGAAAATTCTTCAACAATTTGGTACTTATAGCCATTTATTTAGCGGTATTAATTTTGTTTTTCATACTTGCTGTTTAGTAGTTCTCTATGCTCTAAAATTAATGCGAGAATTTCTACTGCGTACACTAGGCGAATATAGGTATCCTAGGCAATTATACGAGATTCGACGGTAACACTTAGCCCTGGTAAAGACGTAGTGCATAATCCTTTTTCTTCAGGTTTTCACAGAAACGTCCATATTCATATTACTATCACAATGACATGCAGTCTGCGTTACCCTGAAACTAATTAAGACAGAAAGATGAATTCGGATGTTTGTGTATTTGTGGGAAAATATTGTTCATTACCTTCTATATCACCGTCATATCAGCCGAAAGAGGTCCGCCGCTGGACATAGGCCACCCCCAAAGATTATCACTACGACCGGTCTTCGCCACCCGCATCCAGCGGCCCTTTGCCAAGTCATCGGTCCACTTTGAGGACTCATCACAGAGTGGACTGAGTCGCTGACGGTAGCGTATCGTAGTTTTCTCTCTCGGTCACTCTTTCTTATTAGTGTGACAAAGACAGTTGACTTTAGTTAGCGACTGGCGTGTTGGCCGTGTGGTGACGGCAGTAAGAATACATTTGTCATCACCCCAACTTCTCCTTCGGGTGTCGTAAAAGTCGACTAAGGGATTGAAGTGTCACTTACCATTATTTGATAAAAGATTGATGATGGGCAGCAGCGTCATCATAGTGGACACATTACTGCGATCGCCATTCCGCTTGCCCAGCGTGGCGATTATGGGCATTTACCTCCTAATGCGTCTATACGCATAGTTAATAGGAGAGGCCTACGTCCAGCAGTGGACTATCATAGGCTGATGATGTGTGATGTGATGTGTGAGGCAACTTGGCTACGTCCCCAGGACGCATTAATCATTATTCTTTTGTTTCAGCTGGCATGTTAGGAGTAGGTTCCCCATACGGCAGCCGCGCCGCGCTGCACCACTTCTCCGTGGACTGCTCGCACGCGCACCGCGGACTGTTCTCCGGGATCCTTGTCATCGTGGTCACCATCATTTCCCTCATCATGTTCTTCGTGCTCAACAACAACCCGGCTACGGTCAACGTAATTATCAGCAGGCCTTTTTTTTAGCAGGCCTGGCCAAGATGCCATTTTGCAATCGTATACGATAAGCGATAAGTCACGCGACCATAATATTGTATGGAAATGGTCACGTGACTTTTCGTACGAGTCTTTAATTCTCATGCGTTTATTTGTCAATAATTAAGTGGAAGTCATCTCATCAGGCCTAAAGCGGAATGCACTTCTTCACCTTATGATTTTTTTTTAAAGTGGTAGAAAGTAACAATGAAAAAAATATTTCCCATACACCTAAAGTGGGATGATTTTTCCATTTTGTTTTAATCCTATATTGTGGGTTATCGTTGAATAGGTATTAAAAAAAAGGGTCCGAATTAATATGGAAAAAATATTGAGCTTATAGAATACCTTAAAATAAAAGTATTTCAAACATAATCGGCCCAGTCGTTTTTGTATAAGTAAGGAACCCTACACTGAGCATGCCCCGACATGTTCTTGGTCAGTCTTTCGTGTAGGTATGGTTTTACTTTTTACTTCATTTGGTGTAGCAAGTACCACGTAACTAGTCTCGGCAGCATTTTAGTGTGCTCCATCTCTTTCACTACTGAAATGAAATAACATTTATTTATGACAAGCACGATGGACATAATAATACACATTTACAAATAAGTAACAGCTTGCCACAAAAGGGTCACAACTCAGCATGTAGCTGGCCTGCCAGCTACATGCTCAGTTACTACTATTATATGATTGCATAAAGTACCTTTTGTATGAAATGTATTTTGTTTCAGGACGCAATATTTCAAGTAAATATATGCGAGTTGATCCTGTACACTTTAACTATATTGGCGTGCATCGCAGCGATAAAACAAATGAGAGTGCTTCCATACAAACGAAAATCACGAGGTAATTTAATGCTTTTGTTGTGTTTTACGCAGGATAGCACTGCATTTCATTGCCACTATTAAAAATACAAGATTTACACTTTTTCCATCAAAAACACTTCCAAATGTTATGGTTTAATTGTGTATTTAATGTATTTAACATAACTTATAAGTAAAAGACGTATGTTTGCTACAAACAAATCTTGAAAGATATTGTAATAGAAACACCATTTTACAGTACTTCCTTTCTAGAATAATTAGGAAATTCTAGTCATAAATAAAGCGCGATAGAAAATACCTTGCTCAAGTGTGATGAGGGCCTTTCGATGGTAGCATTTGGAACGATGAAAGAAAATGTAAGCCTACCTATTTATACAGTGTGTTAACATCATGCAGGCTTTTATTCAAACCGAGGATTAGATGTAGATATTCAATTTATTTTCTAAGAAAAGTTCAGTGAGACCAGCACGTATGGCTTGCCCTTTAGAGTTTGGTCAAAGGCGCCTAGCCTTGTAACATATTGCATATACCCGAGAATTTTGACCGGTGTCCACTAAGCTGATTTAGGCATCAGCCGAAAGCTGAGAACGAGGGTTCAAATCCCACCTCCTGCATTGGTAAGCTTAGCAATGTACCGAGGAGAAGTTTCATAAATTACGAAACTTCTATAGAGAATGTTCTCGGCAATTTAATTCTTATAAACAATCTAATCATGCCAAAACCGTTGTATATACATGCCTTTTAAATAAGGTATATTTTATGCCTTGTTTACTCCATTGTGAAATACAATATTCTTCATAACAATTTTTTATAACTTAAGGGAGACCAGGTATAAAAGTAACGCGGGATGAACGTAACAAATTCATTTAAAATTCTACTATGACATCTATCCGAACGTCCTTCAGGGCATTAGATGCCATTTCGATTCCCCCCTAACTCAGTTACACCCACGGTGCTGTGACGGCAGGTTATGCGTGTAGTGCAATGGTCCCAGAAAAATGCGTCAAAAGTAAGTTTTTTACGATTTTTTCAATCTTAGCTAGATTTTTCATGGTAAACGCTAGAGCTTGCGTCTTGCATGGGTGTTGTAAAGTCACTAATCATTTACAGTTAGAGGGTTGCAAATCAATGTTTTAATAATGCTTTGTACGTTTTTTTGCTACGTGTTTGTAGGATTCTGGAAATTCGATACCCAGGGATGATTGAAACAACTTGTTACTTTCATCCCGATTTCCAAATGGGAGGCTCATTGGTTCACCTTTGTGCTAGCGTTTATTAAATAACTCATATACTTAGTGCCTTTTTATTACAGAATGTTTAATGTAGGTACACAAAATAACAACAGACAGCAGTCAACCAAAATAGAAATTATAGCTTTAGCTGCAGTTGAGGTGATCCTTTTTTAAAATGGCCTACAGGGACGCAGCAAAGACGTACCAACTGTGTCACATCACTTTATATAGACATGTAAAGTAAAGGAAAGCTTTACTTGAAAGTTCAGCGGCGCTACCCAAGGCGGGATTTGGTTCTGGAAACAAATATTCATTGTCGATGAGGAGTAAAACACATTTTTTATATCATATTAGGTACATTGTATGATTAGCTTAGTAGTATACTCAGAAATAAGGACAATGCAGGAAGCATTTAATTCCTTGGGTTACACCAGTATTTCTTTATATGCCATTTAGAATAAGACAGAAAGTTGATTGATCTCACGTCACTCACATATGCTATATAAATTAATTTCGTCTCATACAATAATGTTAATGACATTCATTCATTGTTAATGTTTGTCTTCGAGTCTTACAATATCAAACTGTTGATTACTTAAAAATACTAATTACACATAATTATATTGATTATTTTATAGTTAGTTACTTTGTTTCATTTACCCCTATGCACTGTTACAAAGTCAAAGTCAAAGTCAAAGTCAAATAATTCTTTATTCAAATTGGAATAGCAACAAACTCTTTTGAATCGTCTAGATATGAAAACTACTTCCGGTTCGAACCCTAAACCGCTGACCCAAGAAGAACCGGTAAGAAACTTGGCGAGAATTATTTTTTCAAACAATGATGGTACATCTTACAACTAACATGCATTAAAAAAAACATAAAATTGATTTTAAACAAATTGAAATATAATAATAATAACAAGAGATGTAAAGTCTCTAAAAGTCACAACATTTATAAGTAATAATTTATAGAGAAGTAAGGTTTCTCTCCGAATAGGTATATAATAATAACATTATATAATGCACGTTTGGAGATGTACAAGGTCTCCAAGCGTAAATTATCGTAATTGAATGTCATGACTTTAACAAACTAATAATTAAATCCTAAATTACTCCCACGGTGTTTTATCATTCATGTACTCTTGTGTACTATAATAAGCTTTAGATATAAGTTTACGCTTTACAAAATTCTTAAATTTGTTGACTGAAAATTCAGTAACATTTACTGGAAGTTTATTATAAAATCTTACACAATTACCCATGAATGATTTCCTAATTTTATGGAGCCGAGTGGCGGGTACTGCGAGCTTATGTTTGTTTCTAGTATTAATATTATGTATGTCACAATTTTTCCTAAAATTGATAATATTTTTATGTACATACATAATATTCTCATAGATGTATTGAGAATACAATGTCATTATATTAATAACCTTAAACTTATCTCTAAGTGAGTCTCTAGGGCTCATATTATATATCGCTCGAATAGCCCTCTTCTGCAGAACAAAAATAGTATTAGTCTCTGAATTGGCAGCACTGCCTAGGGGTAGGGATAATTGCAACAAATTCTATCCTTCACTGTAAGCCATTTTTCTGTAAAACTATTCGATGTATAAAGTTTATTTTGGTACCAAAAGATACATGAAATATGTGTTTATTGCACATAAAGATGCAAAGCTTGACAACTGCTACCAAAAAAATATTAAAAATCAAAAACTGAAAATTGTTACGTTCATACCTGGTCTCCCATACTCTTAAATTCTCATAAAAATTCTCGGAAATTTCCGAGTATATTGCCACAAGTTTGAGAATGTTCTGCAACTTGTACATTGCTAGGTAAGCTTCGGTATTTTTTCTTTGGTTAATCACATCTAATATTTAGATAAAAAGCAAGTCAAAAATACTTAGTTACCTACATTATTTCGCAAAATGACAAATTACTACTGCATCTGCTTTACATTTGCAGCCGTATTGCAACTAGACACGTCACTCCTGATCCTGGCTCAGTCCGGCATGTTCGTGTACTGCATGTTCAGCCTGATCGGCTGCCACCACACCCTGGCCAACGGGAACAGCACCGGCCTCACTGGGTTCTTCTCTGAATTCCTGTCGCTTAACCAGGTAATATACAGCCGTATAGCAACTAGACACGTCGCTACTGATCCTGGCTCAGTCCGGCATGTTCGTGTACTGCATGTTCAGCCTGATCGGCTGCCACCACACTCGGGCCAACGGGAACAGCACCGGCCTCACTGGGTTCTTCTCTGAATTCCTGTCGCTTAACCAGGTAATATACAGCCGTATAGCAACTAGACACGTCGCTCCTGATCCTGGCTCAGTCCGGCATGTTCGTGTACTGCATGTTCAGCCTGATCGGCTGCCACCACACCCTGGCCAACGGGAACAGCACCGGCCTCACGGGGTTCTTCTCTGAATTCCTGTCGCTTAACCAGGTATTATACAACCATATAGCAACTGGACACAAATCTCCTGATCTTCAGTCTGGCATGTCCATATTGCTGTCATCAAACCCTGCCCAACGGCAACAACACCGGCCTAACGGGGTTCTTCTCGGAATTCCTGTCACTTAACCAGGTAATATACAGCCGTATAGCAACTAGACACGTCGCTCCTGATCTTGGCTCACTCCGGCATGTTCGTGTACTGCATGTTCAGCCTGATCGGCTGCCACCACACCCTGGCCAACGGGAACAGCACCGGCCTCACTGGGTTCTTCTCTGAATTCCTGTCGCTTAACCAGGTAATATACAGCCGTATAGCAACTAGACACGTCGCTCCTGATCCTGGCTCAGTCCGGCATGTTCGTGTACTGCATGTTCAGCCTGATCGGCTGCCACCACACCCTGGCCAACGGGAACAGCACCGGCCTCACTGGGTTCTTCTCGGAATTCCTGTCGCTTAACCAGGTAATATACATCCGTATGTATAGCAACTGAACTCAAATCTGTCGATCTTGAGTCTGTCATGTCCATACTGCTGCCACCACACCCTGGCCAACGGGAACAGCACCGGCCTCACGGGGTTCTTTTCTGAATTCCTGTCGCTTAACCAGGTAATATACATCCGTATAGCAACTAGACACGTCGCTACTGATCCTGGCTCTAGTCAGTCCGGCATGTTCGTGTACTGCATGTTCAGCCTGATCGGCTGCCACCACACCCTGGCCAACGGGAACAGCACCGGCCTCACTGGATTCTTCTCTGAATTCCTGTCGCTTAACCAGGTAATATACATCCGTATGTATAGCAACTAAACTCAAATCTCTCGATCTTCGAAAAGTATTGTATGCGCAGAGCAAATTTTCTTTTAAACGCAAATTACGTGAACATCTGCTTCGCGTACATCAAGGGTCATAGTGGGTGTTGTGGTTGTGCATGGGTACATTGTTTTTATTGTTATGTTTTTTATGTATATATATGTAAATATATGTATGCATTTTATACGATAAACAAAATATAACTTGTTTTGTGACTTTAATGTTTATGTCTCTGTTTAATTATTCCGCACCAAATGTAAGTTTTCTGTTTGACCCAATGGTTGCAGTCAACCATTGGGTCAAACAGAAAACTTACATTTGTTACCAGTGTAGAGAATGCCTTAAGGCATGGAGTCCGCCATTAAAATTTGTACGTTTATTTTTTTGTAACTGTGCAATAAAGGTTAAATAAATAAATAAATCTTCAGTCTGTCATGTCCATACTGCTGCCACCACACCCTGGCCAATGGGAACAGTACTGGCCTCACTGGGTTCTCCTCTGAATTCCTGTCGCTTAATCAGGTAATATACCTAAGCCCGTGTGGTGACGCCAGTAAGAATACATTTGTCATGACCCCCAATTGTCATGAACTCTTCCCATAGGTGTAGTAAGAGTCTACTAAGGGATTGAAGTATCACTAACTTTTTATCTATGTTTCATGATGGGCAGCAAATGTGTTCTCGATTATCAATTCATCATAATACTTATAGAAACAAAATTCCGCCCAGTAGGCTTGTGATGGTACCGCATCTAATTGTTTGTCGTGACGCATAACACGATAAATGGATAAAACGAGAGCATCATAAGGGTATTTCTCCGAGCGTTTCAACCGCCGTGACTTCGGTGGCAACATTATTACCCGAATTCCGCGGGTATCTCATACATTTTTTGGATAAATTGGTAGTTGTCAACTACGTCTACCTATATATCCAAAAGTTCTTGCATATCTCACGGGATTCGTGAGATAAGGCTGGCACCGAAGTCACGGCGGTTGAAACGTTCGGATAGATATACATAAGCCACCTGATTTTATTTTATAACGAAAATATTAAAATAAACATTTCTGTTACAGACTATACTCCAATCTCTATTTATAATCGACGCGTGGTGGCGACGCAGCACGACCTCCGAGCAGCGTCGAGACAAGCCGGGCAGGCAGCTCGTCACCTTCCTGCTGGTCGCTAACATGGCCATGTGGGCTATCAACACACTAGAAAAGGTACAGACTATACGCCTGTTTCTGATTACCTATGGGGGCTTGGCACCAAGTCCCAGCAGCAGCGGAATACGAGGCCCGCTTTGAAAGTTTTGAGACTGACCCACTTAGAAATCACTCAGTGTAAAGAAACAATTATTTTCTGAAAATATAACTCTTTATTGTTTTTTTGGGGTATAATTTTTTCGGTTGCCATTTGAAAATTGTGTGTCGGGTGATTTCACAATTTTCACCCATTTTTTTTATTCTGTAACGTTTTTATACTACTTTCAGTATGGCCTTAGTCCACGATGTAGTAGAAATGAGCTTAGATTCTTATTTGGTATCAAATTCCAGTTCTTGTAGGACTGCTTGTAGTAGTTTTCACAAATTTTATTGCTTTCGATTTTTTTTTATGAATGATTAAAGAGATCAATGTCTAATAATAGGCATCCCCTAATTTCAAATCGCATTTAAAAAAAATATATTTTTAATGGAACACCCAAACCTTCCGTACTAAATTCCGAATACTGAAAATTTGCATACAAAATATGACCTAGGAAAAATGGGCAGTGAGCTTTGGATGTTGAACGTTCAATTGTATTAAAAATGTATACACATTATCAAAAAGAGTTAAGAAAGGCGATAATTAAAACAAAAAATGCATAATTTATACAGTTTCCTAGATTCTCAATACTTTCAGTGCGGCCCTCGTAAGCCGGGCAAGCATCGATGATCAGATGATCACACCAGAAGGCCTAGCCAGGATGCCATTATGCAATCGTATAACGATAAGCGATAAGTTATATGACCGTAATATTGTATGGAAATGGTCACGTGACATTTCGTTCGAATCTGTCGTTCTCATACATTTATTACTTATCGCCAGAGATCGGATAAATATGCGTCATTATTCGCAATAATATAAACATGACTCTAAAGTTGGTTAAATGAATAATTTAACGAATAATTTCTTGAAATTTTATTTTGAAGCTTTTAGGTGACTATTTACAAAGGTTTTCATAGTTCCTTGTGTTAAATATATAATTTTCTGAAAATGATTAACTGATTAATTATTCAATCAACTTTGAAGTCATGTCCATATTATTGCGAACAATGACGCACGTTTGTCCGATTTCTGCTTATCGTATACGATTGCAGAATGGCATCTTGGCTAGTGTGGTGGCTATTGGCCGTGTGGTGACGGCAGTAAGAATACATTTGTCACCACCCCAACTCCTCCTGCGGGTGTCGTAAGAGTCGACTAAGGGATTGAAGTGTCACTGACCGTTATTTGATAAAATATTGATGATGGGCAGCAGCGTCATCATAGTGGACACATTACTGCGATCGCCAATCCGCTTGCCCAGCGTGGCGATTATGGGCATTTTCCTCCTAATGCGTCTATACGCATAGTTAATAGGAGAGGCCTACGTCCAGCAGTAGACTATCACAGGCTGATGATGTGATGATGATGTGTGATCTTGGCTAGGCATGCCGGAAAGGCAGGGTCAATATATTACAAACTGTCATCCGGTCTACGTAGTCTATAGTTATAGACTGGCAGACAGAGGGCATCATCCTGTTTGTCATCAGCATGGTCATCAGTATACTTATTGTGAATTTTTGCAATGTCCATAATGTCCATAGTCATGTCCCTGTATAGGAGAAACGGAAATTAATTTATCTGTATGACCCAAATAGGAATGTAGATTAATAGTTCGAGTATTCCGAAATACTTTGTAAACACAGGCGTTAATTTTGTGATTGACGAATGTTTCACACCCGCTAAATACCTTCCCAGCGCAATTAAATGCCAAATCACAAAACAAACCGAATTGAGCAAAGCAAAATTCACGAAACATTTAACGCCAGGGTTATGCAGGATGCACTAACTGGAATGCAATTACACGGGTATACTTTCAGTTTAAATGCATAATAAATGCATTTATTAATGAAACTTCTTGGGCACTTATTACCGAAACCATAATAATAAAAGAAGTAGGTACCGAAATTTTTATAATTACCTTTATTGTATAAACTTATTCTAAATTATAAAATAAACACACAAACAAAGAAATCTTATCTAAAATAAAAACTAATAATCTAAATAGAAAAGATAAAAATACATTTAATAAAAAATACTTACCTCAAAAAAAACCCTTATAAAAAGAATACCCCGTCGAGCAGATCTGTCTGCGGCATGGGCCCCATGACGCTGGCGGCGTCCCCTCTTTGGATCGCAATACTGATCCTTTGGGAAATAGATTTTTAGATCTCGACTAGAGTAGGTTCAGCCAAGATAAAACTAGATTATGTATATAATTTACAAATACTATAAAACATACATACGTTTTGCCCTATATGGGCGTGTATAGGTATCTTATAGGTAACTTGACAATTACATACCTAGACATTTCTTATTACATAGACTTAGAAAACAAAAACTTGAAAAAGAAAAAGTATTCATTGAAACACGATTTGTCCACAAGTACTTATATTGGTAAAAGATCCTGAACAGTCCTATGCGACCTCCACAAGGGGCCGATTGCGAACCAAAATTAACAAATTGCAACTAATATTACAAGTGGAATCTCTTTTTTATCTCTTACTAGAATGAGACTTCCGCTTGTATTAAGTATTAGTTGTAATTTGTTACGCAATAGGCCCCTGGGTGCTTAGCCAAGTTCCCAATTGCGAACGTTAATCGTAAACGAAAAATGGCTAACTGTCTCTGTCGTAGGTACTAATATGAAAGAGTGACAGAGAGGGAAAACTACGATACGCTACTAAGCGCTAGATATAGGCAACTTGGCTAAGCATCCTGGTCATCAGTCCACCTTGTGGGGGGCTACCTACACTGCGCCTACTGATACCATGTTAATTTTTTTTACCTGAATGTTGTTCCAGAATCGCGCGGAATTCCGGCCAGCTCACCTAGACTTCTACGGACCATGGGCCTGGACGATCATCACTCATGTCTCCATGCCGCTGGCCATCTTCTACCGATTCCACTCCACGATATGCCTCTTCGAAATATGGAAAAACAGTTTCAAGAATAAACCTTTGTATCTTAACGTGTAACAGATGATAAATAGGATTTTTGTAAATAAAGGATTTTAACTTGTAGGTAGTCCTCTTAAAATAAATAATAAATATCTTGGGACATCTTACACAAATCGACTTAGTCCCACGGCAAGCTCAATTGAGGTTTGTGATGTGGGTACCAAGCGACGATATATTTATTACATAAGAGCTCTAATTTATTATTTTATTGATAAATGATGTAGTATGTATCATCATCATCAAATCAGCCGAAAGACGTCCACTGCTGAACATAGGCCTGTCCCAAAGATTGCCACAATGACCGGTCCTGCGCCACCCGCATCCAGCGGACTCCTGCGACCTTCACCAGGTCATCAGTCCACCTTGTGGGGGGCCTACCCACGCTACGCCTTCCGGTACGTGGCCGCCACTCAAGAACCTTCCCGCCCCAACGGCCATCGGTTCTACGCGCAATGTGCCCCGCCCACTGCCACTTCAGTTTAGCGATTCGGAGAGCTATTTCGGTTACTTTGGTTCTGTTCGGATGGTCTCATTTTTAATCCGATCATGCAGAGAGACTCCTAGCATAGCCCTCTCCATTGCCCATTGGGTGACTTTGAGCCTTCTTATGAGGCCCATTGTAAGCGGCCACGTTTCAGTACCGTATGTCATCACTGGCAACACACACTGATCAAAGACTTTCGTCTTCAAACACTGCGGAATATTGGACGAAAATATGTGTCGTAGCTTCCCGAACGCTGCCCAACCGAGTCGGATTCGACGATTGACCTCTTTCTCGAAGTTGGACCTACCTAACTGGATAGTTTGTCCTAGGTATATATATTCGTCTACAACTTCGAGTGTAAAGTCTCCGATTATTACGGGAGTTGGTGCTACATGGGAATTTGACATGATTTTCGTCTTATCCATGTTCATTTTAAGACCAACCCGCTCGGAGGCTTTACTGAGGTCAACGAGCATAGTACTTAAGTCCTCCAAGGTCTCAGCCAAGACTACTATATCGTCAGCGAATCGAAGGTGAGTGAGGTACTCGCCGTTTATGTTGATACCCAGCCTTCTCCAGTCCAGAGTCTTAAAGACATCCTCCAGTGCAGCGGTAAACAGCTTAGGGGAGATGACATCTCCCTGCCTAACTCCCCGCTGCAGCAGAATAGGCTTCGAGCTCTGGTCTTGGAGTCGGACTGACATTGTGGCGCTCTCGTACAAACACTTCAACACCTCGATATAGCGGTAGTCGACTTGGCACCGTTGGAGAGACTGTAGTACAGCCCAGGTTTCGATCGAATCGAAGGCTTTCTCGTAGTCCACAAACGCTAAACAGAGGGGCAGGTTATATTCTTCGGTCTTCTGTATAACCTGGCGAAGCGTATGGATGTGGTCTACGGTACTAAAGCCTCTTCGGAAACCGGCTTATTCGGGAGGCTGGAAGTCATCAAGCCTGCGTGCAAGACGATTCGTAATGACTCTTGAAAACAGCTTATAGACATGGCTCAGAAGTGATACGGGTCGGTAGTTCTTCAATAAAGCGTTGTCACCTTTTTAGAAGAACAGTACAACCACACCTCTGTTCCATGCCTTTGGCGTTCTCCCTTCCAGTAAGACGGAATTGAACAACTTCTGAAGGGCCGTAAGGATCGGTTTACCACCCGCCTTCAGAAGCTCGGCTGTAATTCCGTCCTCCCCAGGCGCCTTGTTATTTTTGAGCTGTTCAAGAGCCATTCTAATCTCGCACAGGCTGATGTCCGGGATGTCTTCTGTGTAGTGTCGGGTCAGTCTAGCTCTTAGGTTTTCCGCTAGATCAACTTCGGGTCTGCTAGTTGACGTGTACAGCTGTCCATAAAAACCCTCTATCTCAGTCAGCAGCTCAGATTTGGATGTGACGATTCTACCATCCTCAGTCATTAATTTGGCGAGCTGGCTTTGCCCAACAGACAGATCCCTTGCAAAAACTTTAGAGCCCTTGTTCAGCTCGATGGCTTCTTCTATACACTTGGTACGGAATTGGCGCATATCGCGTTTGAGGGACTTAGAAATCTGTCTGTTGAGCTGCCGGTATAAAGTCGCATCAACTGAGGATTGTAGAACCAGTTCACTCCTTTTTTCCATTAGTTCCTGAGTGGAGTCTGAGAGCTTTCTGGTCTTATTTGTCCATTGGGCCTTAAAAAACTTAGACCCAGCGCTATGGACAGCTTCCACAAACCCGTCGTTGAATACGTCCACATCATCGCCTAGGCAATCGAAACGGTTTTGGAGTTCCAGCTGAAAGCTCTCGAGGTTTTGAAGATGGAGTGCAGGACGGAGCGTAGACTTCATCAGTCGCGAGCGTTCTAGCTTAGGACATATATTCAACGTGCCTCTTACCAAGCGGTGATCGCTTCCGGTTTTAACCGTACTGATCACAGAAACATCGTTGAATATTATGTCTCTTCGTCGACATGATGAAGTCGATCTCGTTTTTAGTTGCACCGTCGGGACTCATCCAAGTCCATTTTCTGTGCTCGCGTTTCTTAAAGAAGGAGTTCATCATGTAGAGTCCCTCCTTCTCCAAGAAACCAGCCAGCAGATGGCCCCGGTGGTTCCGACGTCCAACCCCAAATTGCCCCACCCTCAGCTCGTCACCATCTCTCTTGCCCAGTTTCGCGTTGAAGTCCCCCATAACAACGGTGAAGTAGGTTCTGGAGCTATGCATGGCTTTTGAGATATCATCATACATAGCCTCCACCTCGTCGTCGGAGTGTGTCGAAGTCGGCGCGTACACCTGTATGACCTTCAGCGAGTATCTCCCAGATACTCTGAGTATAAGGTACGCCACCCTAGCCGACACACTCTCGATCTTCACCACGTTGTTTACGAGGGACTTGTGGACGATGAACCCGACACCTCCCTGGGACTGTTGGTCGCCCTCCCGGAAATAGAGCAAGTTGCCGGACTTTAGGATTATCGTGTCCTCGCCCTCTCTTCGGACTTCTGACAATCCCACAATGTCCCAACGCAACTTGCTCAATCCTTCCTCCAGTTCCACTAACTTTTCGTCGGTCCGCAGTGTACGTGTGTTATAAGTTGCCAGGGCCAGGGGTCGTCGGTGGTGGTAGCCGGATCTTTGCCGGAGATTCTTAGCACCCCTGACCCCGCTAGCACCCTGGCCGCTACCATAACCAGGGCACCGGGGGTCGCCAGAACCTCGGGGCCGCGGCCTTTTCTGTGTATACATTAGAAGGTAAATGCCCATAATCGCCACGCTGGGCAAGCGGATTGGCGATCGCAGTAATGTGTCTAATATGATGACGCTGCTGCCCATCATCAAACTTTTATCAAATAGTGGTCAGTGACACTTCAATCCCTTAGTCGACTCTTACGACACCCGCAGGAGGAGTTGGGGTGGTGACAAATGTATTCTTACTGCCGTCACCACACGGCTAAGGCGGCGGGTAGTAGGTATATACAGTATTTATTTATAAAGAACCTAACTTACACCTGCCTAAAGCTACCTGCGAGTACGAATATACTATGGGCATATAATTATATAGGTACGATACTGATATGATATACCTTATACGAGTATTATGTTTTCTGTAAATACGTGTGCAATGTAAAAAGATACGAAGACTGCGAGTGCTACAAATAATAAAATGTTTTTTTTTTATTTCATGCTCTTTTCCTTTTGTCTCCTCTGATGTCACATTATGCCAACTTAATTTAATATACTCTCACCACTATCACTCTTACTAGGTTAATGAACGTACACAAATTATGCTACCGTAAGATATTTGGTACTAAGGACAAAATTATAAAGCATTTAAGCCTGATTTGTTTTCAGCATTGGATTAACAAAAATACGTGGTTCCATGTTCGAACAAATATTGCGATAGGAACATTTATTTGGGTCTAACACCTTTAATTTCCATGTTACCAAATAGCCCCATCTTAGCGGTTCCTATTTTTTGTTATTTATTGTTTATGTAAAATTTTCAATACAGTAGTAGGTAATGGTGTCTGCGTTGTATTTATTAGGTACTTAAACAACTAATACTACTAGTTATATTTAACGAGTAGGTATACGATTTAATTTTGCCTGATAGAGGTCCACAAATCTATGGAGGTCTTAAACGTATTATAAACTGTCATATAAACTTACCTTAAACGTATTTTAAATTCTCAATATTAGCGTGTGTGAATTTTATCAAGGCTTCGGATACACTATACCGTTTAAGTTTAAATTTTAGTACAGATAGGTACTTATTCTGTGACATACCAAGATGGTAATGTATATCACGTACTCTTACGATTTAGTTACCATAGCCACATTGGGATTGAAAATAATGAACGTACCCTCTTCGCGCGAGTCTAAAGGTGCATTCAGACCAAACGAGCATTCGCTATTCTATCCCCCGCTCTACGAAATCAACGAATCACGTTTTGTGTAATGATCGAATTTCGTAGAGTGAGGGAATAGAATAGCGAATGCTTGTTTGGTCTGCATGCACCTTAACTCGCATTTGGCCGGTTTTTTATACAAACCTGTCGTACAAGAGTATGTTCTGAACTAATTAATGACATTGCTACGAGTACAAAATAAAAATATTCATGTTTAAATATTCTGCGGGTATTGGTATAAAGATCATTCGATAATAAACAATCGTAAACTTTAAATGGAGTTGACCTCACTAATGAAATCGTAATTTGCTCAATTATTCTTCTCCGCCTCAAAACCCCTGGAATGATCGCGAAATATTTTAAATACCTATCATGGAATTCCTGAAATACTAGTATAATCACTTCGCTACTTATTACGTAATTCGGACACCAAAAAGACTTTAGGTAACTACTTATTAAATAAAACTATGAAAACGGATAAACGCGTATATTAATTAACTTTAACTTCGTGAATGTAATTTTTTGCAAAGCTAATTCTGCTAGCATATTATAATAGCTCTGTCTTTACAACTTACATAAATACTTACAAGGCTAATTCCGATTTAGCAATTTGCCGAAGAGAAGTTTCATAAGTTGTGAAACTTCTATAGAGAATGTTCTTGGCAATTTAAATTTTACAAGCAATCTAATCATGCCCAAACCGTTGTATAATACATGGCTTTTAATGTATATTTTGTGTCTTGTTTAGGTACTCATTGTGAAATACAATATTCTTCATAACATACGAGTTTTTTATAAGTTCTCATGGAAACATTCTCAATGAGAACTTACTCTTAAAATTCTCGGAAATTTCCGGGGACCGCAATTTTGAAAATGTTCTGCAACTTGTATAATTTGTACATTGCTATTCCGACTAGAGATGAAAACGTCGGAAAAAATTTAAAGTTTTTTTCGAGAATTTATGAACCTTTTTTTGTTTTTTTTGGAGTTTTGAAAGAAATAATCATTGTTACTATCACTGTCACTCCTTTCATCTATTTCAATTGACGTTTTCTCGATGACATCGCGTTCTCTTTTTGTAAACGAAAATTAGACCTAATAAACATAAGTTTATAGTAGAAAATAAAAAAGAGAAACTTTCGTCCGAAAGAATCATAAAAAATAAGAGCATTTGGAAAGAAACGGGGGTTTTCCTGAAAATTTTCAACGCTAATTCAATAGAGTAGTAGGTAATGGTGTCCGACCTACGTACTACTTACGTACTAACAACCTACAAAGAAAAGCCTGTAGCCCTACAGCGTCTTTGTCACACCCGATGCCACCTTCTAGTTACATACCGTAACCGTAAATTGCGATTTTCGTAGTTCGCGATATGCCTACTGAACTATTTCCCGAACTGTCAGTTCAGTGCACCCAATTCCGTATCACTTTACATGGCGTTTGTAATTTCGGAACGTCCAAGGCCGTGTACGCGCAGCGCCGTGCCTTCTCAATTAGCGAGCCTTTGTCGCGGCCGGTTACAATCTACGATGTCAGGATAATTGTTTACTTAGTCGACGGCCCTAGTAATTACGTCTATTATGTACCACTTCCGTAAACTAATAAAGCTGGGTGCATTGATTGAGTTAGTTTGTATCAGTATGATGCACGCTGTGAAATGAGTAGCGTAAAGGTGCGTTTAAACCAAAAGAGCATTCGCTGTTCTAGCGCCCGTTCTACGAAATCAACCAATCACGTTTTGTGTACCGATCGAATTTCGTAGAGTGGGAGGTCAGAACAGCGAATGCTATTTTAGTTTGAACGCACCTTTAGAAATATTCTGCGAACTGTCAATGCCAAAGTCCAAAAGCTAACAAACTTTAACACAGTCTGCTGAACATTCATATAATAAGGAATATTTTAACAATAAACGGTACGTAATCACGTAAACTTACGTTTTTTTTAACTTATTTCTAGAATTTACAGTTTAAACTGTGGTTTAACCAAACGCATAAGTTATAGATTACTTAACACTATGGGTTATTCCCACCTGTTACCACCAACTTGACACCAGTGGTAACAACTGGGAATTTTTTTCCCACCTGTTACCACTGGGAACATCTGGGAATTAAAATTCCCAACTGTTACCACTAAACTAATTGGTGGTAACTACTGGGAATTATTTTTCCCAGTAGTTACCACTAAGTTAATATTTAGTAGTCCTATTGCCATAGGATACCTAGTAGCCATAAATTTTGTTATATAATGGTAACAATTTCCAGAGACTATAATAAAATGTTATACTAGAAATAAAGACGAATCACACTAATTTTTTTATTCAAAACAAGAATATTTCAATATACAATTTTTCGTGTAAGTACCTAAAACCTTGTAGTAGTTATAATAATCTTAAAAAAGGATTGAGATTCGTAATCAGTTAAAACAACACAACAACACAATGAATAATGAAAGTTATCCCTTCTACGAGCCGGTCACCCGTCATCCCTTTTTACCTGTCCCTGTGATAATCAAGTCAGTAGTTCTTAATATTTTTGATTCAGATTCAGAGTAGGTAATACTGACAACATATTTAAAAAAAAAGTTTAAAAAATATTTTCAAAATGTATTAATTTTTAGTAAAATTCGATGGTTAATAAGATATTTTATAAATAAAGTAATATTCATAAAATTAGCTCCTTATTAATAACTGGCAAAGTATTTTGTGTATATTCTATTAAAAACAAGCACATTACTAGCAAAGTACTCGGTGGTAACAACTGGGATTTATTTTTCCCAGTAGTTACCACTAAAGTGATTGGTGGTAACTACTGGGAATTCTTTTTCCCAGTAGTTACCACCAAGTACTCTGGTGGTAACAGGTGGGAAAAAAATCCCAGTTGTTACCACTGGTGTCAAGTTGGTGGTAACAGGTGGGAATAACCCAACACTATTTACATTTGTTTCTCCTCAAGTTTCGGGCATGACGTTACACCCGTGGTCGCAGGCAGTCTTACGCAATTAGTCTCGTTTATTGTAAAAAAATATGAGTGATAATCATGAAAGTTTATATCAATACAGGGTGTTACAGAAGTATACCGATGGATTTTAACAGCGTATTCCGGACCATGTATGGAGTTAAAATTGTCGTATAATGTTTGTTAGATTCAGCTTAGTTTTTGAGATATTTGCATTTTTGTTTGAAATAGTTGTAATGAAATCTCCAGTACAAAACACACTTATGATTGCGACGCTGCGAGCCTGCCACATCCGAGATGACTGTAAAAGTCAAATTCAGTTCTGTCACTTGTATGTTTGCATGCGTAGAAAATATGAAGAAACTTTCACAAATCATGGACTATTGTAATTAATAATTATCATAGGTATTATGACACGATTGTAGTATTTCTACTATTAGAGAAAAATTATGTAGGTACTCCCCAGACTGGTTGTACCTATGAATGATGACATGATGAGAAATAAATGTATTGAAAATGAAATTCTAAATTGTATCATGGAAAGTTTTTGCAATTGATTTATACCCACCACTGGACAATTTGACTCTAACGTCATTGTGTAAATAACCTTAGCTCAAAATGAAATGACCAATGATCATCAACAACATATTGTTAATTGTAAAACAAGCTACTTAAATATAATGCAGATGGTGCATTCCACAAGGAATGTCGGGTACGTGACGCTATTCTTCACGTACGTCTAAGAAAGATACGAATAAAATTTTTGGTGTATCTTAATTTTATAACTGGGTGTTTGTATTTGTAGAGAATTTTTGCACTTTCCATATATTTCTAAGGTAGCTGTCATAACCGACACGTTCCCGACAAACTAGACTTTTTCGTGGGATGCACCAGATACCGTTTTCAAAGGCAATTTCCACGAGAAATTTAATGCGTAAATTGACATGTTTTATGGAAACTTTGTAGAATGGTCAGTGACACTTTAATCCCTTAGTCGACTCTGACCATTCTACAAGATTGATGATGGGCAGCAGCGTCATCATAGTGGACACATTACTGCGATCGCCAATCCGCTTGCCCAGCGTGGCGATTATGGGCATTTACCTCCTAATGCGTCTATACGCATAGTTAATAGGAGAGGCCTACGTCCAGCACTAACATAGGCTGATGATGATGATGATGATGGAAACTTTAGGAATGTTTCTACTTTCGGCATTGTTTGTTTAGTATGTACCTATGACACATCGCAAGAAATTAAAATAAGATGAATGTGTTGATTTCTGATTTAGGATTAAGGATGACTTATTTAACCTGACAGGTTTATTGCTACTGGGAGCATTAGAGCGACCTGACAGCTGGTGGGTTGCTTGCTTAGGGAAAATGCAGGACATATCCAGATAGGACTACGATTATTATGTTCTACATTAGAATATGCCGTGTGGTAAGATCAGTATATTTGTCACCAGCCTTTCCAATGGTCGACATAAGAGTGGACTAAGGGATTGAATTGTCATTCGTTGACAAAAGATTGATGATGGGCAGCAGCGTTATCATAGTGAAGACACTACAGGGATCGCCAATCTGGTTGCCCAGCAGGTAATCACCTCCTAATGCGTAATACATTCGCATATTTAATAAAAGAAGCCCACTACGTCCAGCAGTGGACTCAGATAGGATGATCACTAGAATACTTCTTCTAGTTTGCAATCCAGACAGATCAGTTAAAGCGGTTAATGACTAAGCGCGTGTTCCTGTATATTCTGATTCTGACTGTTAGCGGAGACAGCCTGTCTGCTCTAACGTGTCGACTCTAGTTTTCAATGTCCTTACCAATGCTTTGCAATTATAGTAGTCCATAACGGCTACGTACTGTCAGCTGCAGAGAAAAGTAGACCTCGTTGCATAGGAATCTGTACTTTTCTCTGCAGCTGACTGTACATTTTGATCCCAATATACTAGAGGCTTTATAGGCGTAAAATACCGACATGCTGCTTTTTAAATTTAAATAAGTTAATAAAATTTGTCCATATCACGAGAATCAATTGGCGAACTATACTCGAGAAGGCCCGGACAAACAGACATTCAGGCGATTTCTTGCTAAATTTGAAACGAAGAAATTTCAGTCAACCAGTACAAGCGAGATGACTAAAGTTGCAATCTCATGCTAAGGGATTTGAAGACGCTTTCCTTAGTGTATCTACGTACCAAAACGCGTCATCGATTGAAGTAACCATGCGCATACGTCATCGGTTAATACTCAAGATAAGAGCATCTTCTCAGATACTGTCAGATAAATCCTGTGACAGTCTTTTGTTCTCGCCGAAAATGCAACGTAAAACTGTAAGTAAAGATAATTTTAATCAATATGTTCGTGATATAACAATACTACAATTATCAGTACATGTGCACAACACCGCTATGGAAGACGTCATAGAAGAAGATTTAGAATGGTGAGGGTATTTTTAACCTAAAAATATACGAGTATAGGTAGGTACATAATATTATATCCGGCTAATGCTCTTAATTAAAATAAGTTTACCGAAAAGGCAAATGTTCGGACTGCTAAATTAATATATTTACTGTCCCCAAACGGTTTCGAAAATTTTAAAAAAGGACATAGCAATTTAAAGTGAATTTTGAATGATATCAATATCATTTTTAGCACTGATAGATTGACCGTGCAAGTGTTAAAATGGAAATGTACAGAGTGTGAAGGTAATAATTGTTTAGTTTTATACAAGTTTTTGTTTACAAAAACTCATTATATTTGTTGGTGTCGTTTTGTTTCGAAACTTGCAAATTAGATCTCTACTCTCGTTCTACGAAATCAACGAATCACGTTTTGTGTAAAGACCGAATTTCGTAGAGTGGGGGGATAGAATAGCGAATGCTCGTTTGGTCTGAATGCACCTTAACAATTTTTTAGTGATAGGGTGGTATTTAGAATGGATAAGAAATTTGGCACAGAGATATATTACCCAATACAATATTATAATTTGATACTATAGGTTCTTCTGTAGAAAATAAATAAAACAAAATAAATATAGCTGAATTTATATAGCATTTGTCGTCTTTGACACATGCCGTGAAACACATTTGCAGATATTTTTTCACGTTAATACTAATAAAAATTATTTATTTTGTATAATGGTATACAAAAAAACGGTTTATTTCAATAATTTTTTACATTTATTTCTAATAGACTTAACTACTAATCTTAAATTAAAAAGATTTTTGAGTTGGAACTACTAACCTGGTTTGATGCTGAGTAAGGAATAATGCAAGAATAAAACGTCCCAAGAAGAAGATATTTATCATGCCACCACAGAAACGCTGGACCAACATCATTTTCCGTTTTCACTTTGAATCAGGACTTTGACACCCGAGGCGAGACGCAAGTCGTCACAGGCCGAACACCACCACTACGACCATGGACACCATCACCATTATCATCCCTCGAAGCAAACTAGTACCAGCCTAGAACGAAAAATACGACATAGCCGGTGAGAATAACTATGATTTAATATCCATGAGTTTTAACATAACAAATAATATTTGACCCCAAAGAGCGCTAAGGTGACGTGAGATTTATCGTCGTATTGGGTAAATAAGATATCGCTTTAATTATGAACTGTAACGACAAATAATAATAAAATGGATATGTGCCGCATACAGAAATAAACTTTTATCGAATGTTATACTTCGAATTCATCCCAAATGTCCTAAGTCACCTCATTTTATGGTACGTTATTTTACTCAGCACAATAAATACTAGGGCAATAGATATTTATTCTTATAAAACCATTGCAATGACTTTGTATTTCAAGCGACTAGTATAAACAACGATGTACTATAACAATCGAGCAGGTAATTATTCACGGAATGGGAAACCGCAAGGTGTCTTGAGGAAATGCTGCAATATCCAATGCACAAATTGATCTCTCTCTAGCCTCATCTACGGGATGGAACAGCTCCTATAATTGTTCTAGGCTATCTCCTAGGGTAAGTTTGTTCATGACCAAAAGAAATTATACGATAGCACAAGCACAGATTAATTTAACCTGTAGGTACCTATTCAGGATCTCAGACAGTTTGTTTTCTATGGCTATTAATAAAAACTATAAAGACACAGGTAATCATAAAAGGGTCAATACAAATATATTGCACAAATAATTTATTCCAATCAAAAATCATGCGTAGCACTTTTTAATTAATTTTTTTGGAAATCACATGGAATGATCCAAAAGTTGTCTGGAAAAGTAGCAACCTTAATTATTTTTAAAATATTCCGCAATAGCACTGTGACTTACACCAGATTACATTGCCCCTTAAAATTTGTGCAAGCGCCTAGGTGAATTTACTTTATCTATAAAATAGGATGCATTTAAAGCGAGCGATGCGGTAAGGGGGAAGGGGGTGCTCGTTAGGAGAGCCGTCTGAAAGTGACACCGGCCACGCTAATTACGCGTGAGGACAACATCTTTAGCCGCATCGAGAACGACGCGGCCTCGGCATGCCCTGCCGCTGCCCGTGATGGGCTAGGTAAAGACTAGACTATTCGTATTTTATTGTAAAAACTACTGAATGAAGATAAAATCACACACCTCATTAAGTTTGTCAGTACATGCAAATACGCCAAATAAACTATACTGAATAGAATAAAATAGCCAAAAACTATTGCGTCTTTTATATGCTATATTATGTTACCAAATTACGGATTTGTGTCGGCCCGCTTGTCAGTATGGCGGTTATGGGCATTTATCTCCTAATGCTACGGAGAAGCCGTTGTCCAGCAGTGAACTGATCTAAGCTAATGATGTGATGAAGATGATGTGTATATTTGCGTAGCTTGGTTTAATTGTTTTATATTAACTACTTAATGGTATCATTTAATCCACAAGCGTACATTACTACTTCAAATGAGCAGTCCTTTAAATTTATTTTAATTCATAAATTATTTTGCACAATTTATCCAATTTCACAAAACAACTATGAAGTAACCTAATTACTTAATTCGTTGTATAATAATAACGTTTACAATTTAATAGTGCTCCATATAATTTTCAACTGTAATGATAATGACCCTCTCAAATTCACACATATCTTGTTAAAATATGGCTACTTATTGACATTATGTGTAATGTTTAGTCCAAGGCATTAGTCACGCGGAGAGCAGTATGTGCGAGTCGCTAGAGGCAACAACGTCGTGCCACTGTTTAAGCCCTAAGTAATTAAAATCGATTCCCGTTAATTGGTTCAATCGAGAGCCGACGCGTGATCTGAAAAACCGGATGCAATAAAAATTGAATCTGCGCCAGGCCATGGCGAAAAATAAAGAGAAATCCAATCAAAATGCAGCAAAGGAGTGGCGGGAGAGGTCTGAGCTCCTGGCCGTGCCTGAGGATGAAAGGTGAGTCCTGTGCCTCATTAAACCACTATTACGCGATCATTACACGATAACAAAACGACCGCCGCTACCTTCGATCGACAGCCGGCTCCTAATTTATACGGACTAATTGCAGACCTCGCTCGCTAAACAAACTAGTGGGCTTAATCCTATAACTATGAATTATACACCGGTAATGCCGATTTCATTTTTATGGAGTTAATAAATGGTACAGGTACTAAAAGTTGATAACCAGTGTACTTATTATTAGGTACATATTGTAACTCTAACATTAAAAGCCCTGATAAAATTACCGAGACACAACAGCAATTTTTTAATAAGATTTAACATAAGACCCAATGAAATAAGATGTTACACTGTAAAAACGCCATGGTTCTCACAAACCTCTGAGCCTCTGTGACTGTACAGTGTACCTACAAGTTATATATTATTATTATGCAAAAATGGTTTTAGTTAATATAATGTGCGACTAAGCATTTTATAATCTCATTTCGCTAGCTAGTCATTTCTAGTGCTTTATACTTAATTTAATAATACCAAATAAAAAAAAATCTGACTTCAACAATTATCTCCAAGATCCTATCCTTAGACCCCCACTTGGTACCAGCGTGACCATTTACCAGGGCTATACCCTTTCGATTAAAAAAAAATGTAAATCGGTCCACGATTGCCGGAGATATCAAGTAACACACATACATAAAATTAATTAAAAAAAATTCAATCGAATTGAGAACCTCCTTTTTTGAAGTTGGTTAAAAAGTAGGCGTAATATACACTTAGGGTCTCCCGGAATCTATGGACGCGAAGTCGGCTAAATCCATTTATGAAAACCTTTATTACTATGCAAATAGTTAACAGCGAAAAATAAACAACTCGGACGACGCCGATCGACGGTGTAACGGCGCCATTTGCCTTAAAAATGTGAAAGCATCAATAGGTTTGGAAAGTCAAAGACCCTTAATAATCAAATAATAATCAAATTTATTACCTATGTTTCAAGCGTGACGTTTTGCTTATTGCCTCAGACATACACATTTTAAGGAAACGAAATAAAACTATGAAAACGGATAAACTCGCGTATATTAATTAAGTAACTTTAACTTCATTCCGACGTTTCGAACACTTTACAGGGTTCGTGGTCTGCGGGCGTCATATTATTTATATTACAAATCATGTTACACTTCAAAACCGTTGAAAGAGTGAAGTGAAACGAGAAGATGGTGACTATAGGTATTTACATAAAAAATCACATTAATTACGACACTTTCAGAGAGCATCCTCCTCATTCTCTGCCTCGGTTAAGCGTCGTGCCGCCCTGCAGCCACAGTTCTAGCACAGATCCGCTACCTTCCAAGCCTCTTCGGACCCCTCTCTCACATGGCGAGTAAGTGTCACCCCACGTATGACATTGCACCGGTTGCACGTCACTCGCCAAGCGAACATTCGCTATTCTAACCTCCCACTCTACGAAATTCGATCGTTACACAAAACGTGATTGGTTGATTTCGTAGAGCGGGGGATAGAACAGCGAATGCTCTTTTGGTCTGAATGCACCTTAATGTTGCTATCCATGGGAATTATATTTAGGATATGCGCTTGGCTACGCTCTGCAATATCTTTTTGTACTTACTTATCACAAAAATATTTGTATGTTATTTGTTAGTAGAATCTAAAAAAAGTAAACAATGGTTTTCCATAGCATTTGACTTCTTTGACACATATCGTTATCGTTCGCAGATATATTTTTATGGTAATATTAATAAATATCAATAATTTCAACTAAAAATTATGTGAATTCAAGAATTAGGTTTGAAGGGATTTTAAGGTCGTAATAAAACCAAGATTTTGTTTTAAAAGTACATGTTTATTGAATAATATATTTTTAGGTCTGTTTACTTTTTTTTAAATTTGATTGACGATTGGTATACCTCAGTCATAATCCTTTTCTATAGGGAATATCACATTTTATCAATAACAGCATACGGTGAAATAGTGCGTATACATTTTTCCCCTATAGTTCATTCATGTTTCGTCATCATGGGTCATCATGAGTCTCGGACGTGATGGTGATTTGTGTAATTTAATAAAAACAATGTAGCTATACTTTCGTCTGTTTCAGTTTGTGCATTTACTTTCTTATTGTCACAGCTCAATAATCGATACGCTTTTAACCGAAAGTGCGTTTCAAAAAACAAAACATTGTTAAAAATGAAACATTTCATTACAGACTGAAATGTTTGAGTTTACTTCGTTATGTCCCTTTCCTGTGTTGAGGTAGTATTTTTGAAGGAAATTGAGGAAAAATCGTGATTCTTTGTTTTCCCGGAATGCTAATTTCATATTAACAGATTTCTTTTCTTAGGTACTGGCTACAATAACATCATGCTGACCTTATGTCGAGGTCTCATTCTTAGAAAACCCTAAAAAGTGTGCGCAAAGCCTAGTTTTGTAGGAATCCTAATACATACTTAATCATTCTTCTTAAGGTGCGTTCAAACCAAAAGAGCATTCGCTGTTCTAACCCCCCACTCTACGAAATTCGATCGTCACACAAAACGTGATTGGTTGATTTCGTAGCACGGCAGATAGAACAGCGAATCCTCCTTTGGTTTGAACGCACCTTTACTTGCAGCTATTTATTGTACGCGCAAAAAGTCGCGAGCGGAAACTTAGTATTAAGTAAGTACTTAAATCTTTTTGTGGCAATATTAAAGAAGGTTCACAGGTTCACACTCGAACATACCGGGTCATCGGGCACTTTAGCTAGCCTCGCTCTTATGCCGCGGCCACAACATTGGTCTAAGGCGACCGGCTTAACGGAAAACCATCCGTGCTAGAGGGAGTGCGAGAGCGCTATGAGTATAGCGGCATCCCGCTCCAAAAAAGCTCCGTGAAAAGTAAAGGCCCGACCACGACATTGGTCTAAGGCGACCAGCGGCAAGCGAATCCATGAGTTGGAGCGGGATGCCGATATGGGTACCCTCTCGCACATATGGTTTTCCGCTAAGCCGGTCGCCTTAGACCAATGTCGTGGCCGCGGCATAACCCCGGATTATACAAGTAGCCGAGGCTTCACCAGCTAACCGGTACCGGTACATTATTACTATAGTACACTATTACGCACTTAACTCTAGGTTAATTGGCTAATCCTAAACTGTGCAAGTGAGCCTTAGCGTCTGTATAATTGCGATTACTTCTGATCTACTACAAATTATGATAAAATTAATTTGTAAATCAGCGAATTAATTTAGTCGATGCGTAATTAATTAATTTTGCTAATGTTCACTAGCATTTGTTTCAGATAATTCTGCTAATTGAACCAATGCATCATTTTGTTTTAGCGAATCTATGACGGTGGTGTTGTCAGCGTTTTATGCTAAACTATTAATCGTTTTGGGTGTTGCCCTGCCCGTTACCAGTACCATACAAAATGAGCTTTACACTAATTTCACTTCAGACGTAAGTATATACATGATTTGTAATAAAAATTGTGGTGACCCGTTTAAGGACAAACTGTCCGTATCGTATTCTGATTAGAGAAAAGTAGCAGACATTTTTTTTTTCATTTTTTTAATACGAATATAGTCTTTCAATGGCCGTTCGCCCAATTCAGCCAAACCTCCATAGAAAACGAAATTTTATTTCTCTTAGTTTTTCCCAACTTTACTGTATGGGTTCTTAAACAGATCACCACTATTATTACAGTTAACATTATTTTCTTTTTTTGGCAAAGTACCTACCTACATTATAATTCCTAACTGAGGCAAGCTTTTTTTTATTTGAAATAGGCTTACCCATGGCCACAGACTAGCCAAGGGCAGAAACGTGGCCTACAATGGAGTGAGTCTGCCCAGAAGGTGCCTAGGGAGTTATGTCATATTTTTATTCACATTAACAAACAAATCTGTTGATGTCTATACAAGACTATTGTTGTATCATGTGTAATAGGTGATGTCATCTCAGGATATACATATACATATAATATATACATAAGTAGGTAGATATCAAAAAAATTGTCCACAATAATTCCATTTTAAATTTCAGATTTTCACAATATATTTATACGTTGTGAGCATGGTATTTCTGGCATATACGTTCTACCACCTGAAAACAGCAAAAAAGGAAAGCGGCGGTAAGCATTACTATTTATTATAGTATTAGTATACGTAGGTTTTCATCATATCCAGCTTCAGGTAGTAAAGAAATATAGGTACCTAATCGATGGAAATAAATAACGTACCTATGCAGTATTCTTTTGATGAGGGAGAGGGAAAAAATTGTTCGATAATGTAATTTTGTTTAGCATAGGTCGTCCACATATGTATAGACCTATGTACTGCCCCTCCAATAGAAAAAGCAAAAAAAAGCCTACTTTTCCAAATAAAAATATACCCTATTGCATGTACTTACGTACCCTGAAACTAATCACTAATACTATTTATGTTTTATCGTGTATTTTATCCAATTTTATTTTTAAAAGTTGCACCAAAAAATTGTCACTTAAGCTAATGTCATTAAATAAATGCCAAGGAACATTCTTACCCAAATCGACATCGTCCCACGGTAAGCTAAAAATAAATAAGCATCTACACAAATAAATGTCCTCGCCTGTATTCGAACCCGGTACCTCCAGCTTCGAAGCCAAAATAGATATTATAGCCAAGCTGGAATATATACCTACTAGAACTGCATGACCATCATTTTGCTATCTGTATGACATGAAACATGGGTGACCTAGGCATCTATTTACCGCTAATTAGTTAAATCATTAAGCCAGTACACTACATACACCAGTAGCCGTCTAAGAACTAGTTAATTAGTACACCTCTGCCAATAATACCCACTGGTTTAATTTATGCTAATAGATTCATGGTTCACCAAAGACTACCAGTATGTTAGAGATTAATCAAATATGTCAATCCGTTACCTACTGTATTTTTACCACGACTTCATAAAAATAAATTATTCGACGTAGGTAGATGTTGTTCAAAGTATCGTCTTTAGTAAATCAAATTTAACAATAATTAATTTCAGTTCATTAAAAGCCACTTCCAAATTTTTTTGTCAAAACTAACTAACTAATTACCGCTACTTTATCTGCCTTGTTTAGTTCTTGGGATTTCAAAAAGAGGCAATAATCATAACTTTTTTATTAAAAAACAATACCTAAGGTTTGATTCTAGTACTCATCATCACAAATTTAAGAGCTTTGCTCTTGTCGATGGAGTTCTCGCCACTCTGTCCTTGTCTTTGCTACTGTTTTGAGCTCCTGATACGTCACTACTTTAACTTTCTCTTTGGCTTGATCTTAAAATGCACGTCTTGGCCTTTCTCTCTCTCTTTTTTTTTCAATTTTGCCTTCAATTATAGTCTTTATAAAGTCGTCATGCGTATCAGGTGCCCCAACATGTTTCCTCTTCTGTTCTCTATCGTTTTCAACAAGCTTCTTGTCTCACCTACCAAATTCAAGTAGTCGTTAGTCTTTTTTTTCTTTCCAGCTTATACCTTTCATCCTTCTCCATGTCCACATTTCGAAAGCATTTAATCTCTCTCTATCACGCTGAGTTAAAGTCCACGTCTGGCTTCCATATAAGGCTATACTCCAAATATAAGTTTTAATAAATCGTTTTCTGATATGGCAAGATATCTTAGACTTAAATAAGTGTTTCTTGGCATTAAATGCCATAGCCATAGTATAGGCCATAGCTATACGAGCAATTATATCTGGAGTACACCTAGAGTTACTTGTTATAATGCTGCCCAAGTATTTAAAACTGTCGACTTGTTCAATTAAATTGTTTCTGATTTGTATGGGTTTTATCATGTGTTGTTTCTTAGATGTTACTATTGTTTTTGTTTTATTAAAGTTGATGCTAAGCCCAAACTCTGCGAATATGTGGTCCATTTCCGCTACAAGCTGTTCCAATTGGGTTGAATTTTCTGCTATTGCTGCTATGTCGTCAGCGAATCTAATGATTCTAGTACTGCATGTAGTAAAATATGCAGAAAATTAGTTTATTAATTCTTGATTTTTACTCTTCAAATCACAAACATTCCATTTCTTTTCATCTCAAATTCCATCATTTCAATTTTATAAATTGTAGACGTTAAAAACTAACCCCCATTTTCCTAAGCTTCTCCTTACTTAGCAAGCCGCTAAGTATTGCTTGTCTCGTTCAGTCTTACCAATATGTCAATAAGACGGAAAGGGCCAAACAATACTTAGAGCCTTGCTAAGTTAGGAGACATTTATGAATAAGAGGAGAAACAACCAACAGCACTAGATTTAACGTTTAGGCACTGGTCTCACCGCGAGCTACTAAGCTATGAACTATCGGCTATAAACACGAACAAAAGCTACGCTCTCCCGTATAAATAAAAGAGACACGGCGATACTGGCCCTGCGGTGATAGCTGATAGCTGGGCGAGTATCGCCGTGTCTCTCTATGGCACTGGTCTCACCGCGAGCTACTAAGCTATGAACTATCGGCTATAAACACGAACAAAAGATACGCTCTCTCGTGTAAGTAAAAGAGACACGACGATACTCGCCCGGCGGTGATAGCTGATAGCTGGGCAAGTATCGCCGTGTCTCTCTATGTCGTGTCTGTATGCCGTGTATCTTTTGTTCGTGTTTATAGCCATAGTTCATAGCTTATCGCGGTGAGACCAGTGCATTATGAATAACGGTACAGGTTTCCCATAGAAAACGCAGCCCGGACACGCTACGGCAGCTTCTACCTCCACATAGGAGTCGCCGGGTTCTCCGTGGGGTCCATCATCTACTCGTGTCTGCAAGTCGGCGGCTACTTCGACTTGGGTGGAGACTGCCGACTGCTCATAGTGGCTGTCAAACCTGCGATCCGGATATTGTTCATGGTTGCGCAGACTGTCTTCATATTCTCTTATACTGATGTAAGTTTGTGGTTCATATTTCATAAGTATTAATATGAGGTGCCGTGTGGTGACGGCAGTAAGAATACATTTGTCACCACCCCAACTCCTCCTGCGGGTGTCGTAAGAGTCGACTAAGGGATTGAAGTGTCACTGACCATTCTACAAGATTGATGATGGGCAGCAGCGTCATCATAGTAGACACATTACTGCGATCGCCGATCCGCTTGCCCAGCGTGGCGATTATGGGCATTTACCTCCTAATGCGTCTATACGCATAGTTAATAGGAGAGGCCTACTTCCAGCAGTGGACTAACATAGACTATTAATGAATATGAGGTAAAACAAAGGCCTACCGCGAGGATTGATTGACGTGTTGCCTCCCTGCTCCCTGTCACACTTCCTGGCTTGTGGGCTCATCGCATCGTGTCCGCAAGAGGACTACCAACCCCGACTGACGTGTTGCCTACAAGGTCATACTTCTGCTCGAGTTTACAAGTGCGAAAGACATCTCTTCGTTTGTGGTTCGCGACAGGCCCTCTTACTCATTGTCAGTATGCTTCGGACTTTGTCATACTGACAACGATATGAGGATTCTAGCAACTTTCATAATTGATTGTCACTGGGACAAAGTCCGAAATGGTACCAACGTGAATCAATTTATTTTGTTCTGTTCGGTTGCCATCAATTATACTGGAGCAGCCAGGGTGCTCATAAATATCATCTAATTCAGGCCTCTATTGTCGTGGTGATAGAGTGCATCTTCAGATATTTTTAAACACTGTGGCCGCCTCGATATCCGATAAGTATTTCTGATGGCGACTGCATAGAAGTTGGCATGTAACATTTATTTACATAATATATTAGACATCATTTGTTTTATGAGAATAGGCGTATATTGGCTACGGTTACTGCTATCCACCCCGCGGACCGTATACTTGTTTGTCACCGGCGCAGTGGCTATACTTATTTTTTTAATCCAGTAAAGTCGACGACATGTATTTTTTAAAACTGTACTAACTACTAAGTCATCAAAACAAAAACAACGTGAATCTGTTGGTCATAAAATTATTCCATAGAACTTATTCACATGTAAGTACCTATTCTTCAAATGACCGAGTCACGTAGTTTTTTGTTGTTCACATTCTTCTCAGATCATTGTGACTAAGTAAGTAAGTATCTCTTTTATTAGATGTTGCTTTATGAGGTACCTAATCTAACGTACAACATTTGATTCGAATACAGAAATTATCAGCATGCCTTGCCAAGATCTCATTCAACAATCGTATACGATAAACTACAAGTAATAAACGTATATGAGAATAACGGATTCGTACGAAAAGTCGCGTGATTATTTCCATACAATATTACGTATACTATACATACAGATTGTGTATGTAGGGGGTGGGTCAGATAACCTCTGTCTTCCATTATATCCACGGGGCACATACCTGAACTACCAAAAAGTGTTATCATGATAATCTTCTCTCAGAGGACATTGAGAAAAAATTAAATCTTAGATGTAAAATTCTACGCAACTGCATAGACGGTAAGAGAATTTTCCAGACGTAAATTTTTATTGCATGTTCCTTATTACAGTCAATAAACTCCTAAATATATTTACTCTCTTTGATACGTTCAATTTATACAAATAACGCTCTAATAAGCTAACCACGTTTTTTATGCACACTCCGAGTGCTAAGGTGAAATGCAAACTTCAACATATCTTACAAAAAGTACTCATAGCTTCCTAGTTTAGCTGACAATGTAACACATTATTCATTAATGCTGCGTCTCATCTTTTGTTTAAATGTTGGTATAGGTTCTACTAGAGTCCCACTAGATTGGGGAACAATTAACATTTTGTTATAATAAAACCGGCCAAGAGCATGTCGGGCCATGCTCAGTGTAGGGTTCCGTAGTTATAGTTATTCAAAAACGGCTGGGCCGATTATGTTCGAAATAGTTTTATTTTAAAGTACTCTATAAGCCCACTATTCATGATTTTATTCATATTTTTTGGACCTATGGATAAAAAGTTAGAGGGGGGGACATAATTTTTTTTTTCTGGAGCGATTATCTCCGAAAATATTGACTTTAAAAAAAACTGTCTGAGACCCTTATTCTTTTTAAGAGACCTATTCAATGATAACCCACACTATAGGATTACATCAAATAAAAAAAAACATCCCCACTTCACCAGTTGGGGATAAACGGAAAAAAAAATGTTTTTCTAGTTTTTATTGTTCCACTTTGTTGGCGCGATTAATATATTCTCGAACATTAGAACATAGAACCTGTACCAAATTGAAGATTTCTAGTATTAACGGCCACTGATATCATAAACTCGCGTATAATTAATGAAATTAATTAAATTTAACTTCATCCCGAGGTTTCGAACACTTTACAGGGTTCGTGGTCTGCGGGCGACGTTTATCCGTGTTTCATAGTTTTATTTCATGTGTAATCCTCGCGGTAACTGAAATATTGCGTGTATTCACTCCGATTCTGAAGTAATTATCATACTCGGAGACAATACTAAAATAGGTACTCCGAAATCCTAAGTGCCTTTTAACTTTTTGCATTTCAGATACTGGATCCGATGCGAGGCGTAGTGCTAGACAGGTTCGGCCTAATGCACTTAATCGCCACGAACGTGTGTGAATGGCTGAATGTCGTCATTCAGGAGACGAGGGACGACATAATTGCAGTGGCGTACGACCGGCCGCCGCTCCTCCGATACGCCAACATAAGCGGACCTGCCAAACTAGTCATAGCAGACAGACAGGACAACGTGACGTTCATACAGGAACACAATAGAACCTTTGGAATGTTCGAGAACATTACGATTAGGAATGAGACATGGCAGTGTAACGTCTCTGATATGATTACGCCGTTAATAAGAAGCGTGAATCCTTATTTGCGGCCGTGTGGGGTTGAGTACAGTCTGCTCTGCTCTATAATCATTGTTGTAATTTGGAATGATATCTGCACAGTACCAGGATCGGTACGTATCATATAAACTAACTTAATTAAATGTCAATTGGTAGGTGTAGGTAGAGCCTTTAGATAGGTCCTGTAAAGTTTTTTTTTATGAAGGCATTAGCACACTAAAAGTCGGTAATTAATATCGAAATACTCTCATCTTAACTTTATACGAATCAAGATAACGTCCCAATTTTAAGTATTTATAGTTCGGGAAATATTATTTGACCGACTCTTATCTCACTTACGACCTTTTGTTTTGCGTTATTAACAATAGAAAAGTGTTCAACCGCTGATTGTCTAGTAAGTGTTAACGCAAAACAAAAGGTCGTAAGTAAGATAACAGTCGGTCAATAGTTATTTGTGCAACATGAGAGCAAAGTACGTATTTGATGCGAGTGTCAGTTTTGAGTCTTGAGCAAGCGAAAGATTCTTTTATAGAATCACGAGCGTAGCGAGTGATTCTGTAATAGAATCTTGAGCGTAGCGAGAGACTCGAAAGACACGAGATTCAAATAACTTTGCTCTCAAGTTGTACATACAACTTTTCACCTCAGCATGGAGAAAAGGAAAATATGTTATTAAACATTTATACGTGCCATCCCGTTATTTTTTGTTTTTGTTTTACCATTATGTTTGTAACAGAAAGTACATAATTATAACTACTAAAAAAATGAAAGCTCATAAAATTTTATAAAACAGTTATAATTATTTAGAAATGAACTCGTGTCGAATTTCTGAACGCGATTCTGACTCGCCTAGTACCACGATATCCGTCCGTTTTAAAACGGCTGTCTTTCTCTCTGTCACACTTATTTATAAGAGCGATAGAGAGGTGGAATGACGGACGCCAATGTTATGTATGCTTGGTGGTAGGGGCCATATGCCGTTCGGATACAAGGAATCGGGTCCGATAAAACGCGTCGTCTAATACAACTGGCTGAATACGCTAGGATGCCATGAACGAAAAAAAAAATGCATATTATGACAATTTATAACGTAACATTTTTCATCTCTGTCTTTTTACTAACAAGTGAAAGAAACAAAAGAAAAAGTTGAAGTCTAAACGTCATGGAAAACAACATTCACTCAGTGAGCAAAATCGCACTTTGCTCACTGATTTCGCGAATCAAAAGTAGTCTTTTCGAGCTGCTGAGGTGAAAATAATATTTCTCGAACTATACTGGCATTATTGTGTACTAAGACTAACTAAGTACTTAAATTGGGGGGGAAAAAGGGATTTTTGAGGCTTTTTCCGGGTCATGATTTAGAGATGGCAACCTTAATCCATAATCTTCTTCACGTTCATCTTTAACCATTTTATCTTAACACGTTCGACGCCGGTGACACAGCGTGTGTGACCAACAAAATCTGATTCCTATGCCAGTGACACACATACGTGATTACAGTAACCTTATTATTATGCCACTAGCATAAATCAAGTTCTTCCTCCTATGCCAGTGCCATAGAAATACGAACGTTTTTGACACAAGTGCTGTGTCGCTGGCATAAGAGTACAATCTGTTCGGTCACACATGCGTGTCAATAACATAGGAGTTCTATCAGATAATTTCGATCGGCATAGTATTAGCACTTAGTGAAACAGGACTGGAGGCGAACGTGTTAATAAACAAATGTAGGTAAATGGACCATGTCAACTTTAGAGCAATTGATGAATCTGCAACTAAAAAGTAGGACATAGACAAAGTGGACCTCGATTTTGTCTAGAACCAGGGGAACATTTTTACTCATTACTACGTTCTATAGGAACTTACTTCGTCATCAACAGCCATTGTCGTTCACTGCTGGACATTACGCCTCTCCAATCCACTATGATTGATTTCCAGCTACAAATGTAATTAATTATTCGCGATTATATCTAAGTAGGGTTGACAAATATTCGACAGTTTCAGGTATTCGAATATTCGGTTTTTAATTTTAAGATATTCGAATATTTCAATGGCTTTCAGAATATAATAAAAAGCTGAAAATGTAGGTTCAAATACTTCCGTTTTTCATATTTACGACAAATATTTAAATAAAACAGATATCCTGCAGTAATCAACAAAAATAACTACAGATTATTACCATGCAGGTATAGCCTAACTATTCGCTTGGCTCATTTTGGGAAACCTTGTTGTAGTTGTTTTACTAGGGTATACGGGGTATACCAGTGTGTCCCGAAACTTCGAAGAAAATCCCCAAATTAATTTTCTGTAATAGCATTAATGTGAAATACGATGCAAAATGTAGCAATTTTTTGCTCTAAAGTGTCTAGATTTAATAATTCTGAGTTATAAAATACATTCGAATAAACGAATACCTCATGTCTTATTATTCGAATACTTACTAAAATGGACCGAATATTCGAATTGGAAGCCCTCATCACATCACATCATCAGCCTACGCCCAGCAGCGGACTGAGATAGCTCAGTCCACAGCTGGACGTAGGCCTCTCCTATCAATTATGCGTATAGACGCATTAGGAGGTAAATGCCCATAATCACCACGCTGGGCAAGCGGATTGGCGATCGCTGTAATGTGTCCACTATGATGACGCTGCTGATAATCATCAATCAAATCAAAGAATGGTCAGTGACACTTCAATCCCTTAGTCGACTCATACGACTCACGCGGGAAGAGTTGGTCGAATTGGAAGCCCTATACCTAAGTAATTACTATTTTCAGAAACTAATACCACCATCCAGCCCAAGCCGTGAGGCCAAGCTGCTCCGTCTGAAGTCCAGCACCCACTTCTCCGTGGACTGCGGCAGCGCCCACAAGGGCCTGTTCATGGGCGTGGCCGTGCTGGCCGGCACCATCGTCAGCCTCATGCTGTTCAATGGACTGTTCCAGAATCAGAATTACGTGGAGCTCGCGTTACTACAGGTTAGGCCGTGATCGTTTCGACCCGCTGCCCGCGTCTGACAGCGGCCTGTCGCCCGCGGCGTCCGAATGGTGTGTTCGAGAATGCTCGGTGGACATTTCTCAGAGCGTAAACGGACATCTCATTCATCTGGTCACGTTTTTTGGAAGTGGCTGAATGATTTGAGGTTGGTTTTGGTTGTCTTATAGAGAGACGGGTGCTGTATCTGCCGACCGAAAATGGTACCAGAAGATGCAACCATACCACTTCCAAAAAAAACGTGACGCTCTGAGAAATGCCCGGGAGTGGCCGTTTTCGCCCGCGGATTGCGGTATCCACTGGTGCAGCGGGCGAAAACGACCACTCCCGATAATTCTCGAACACACCATTCCGACGCCGCGGGCGACGGGCCTCTCGGTCTAACATTCCTAAAAAACTGAGGTCGCTTTTCACTCTAGGATTCGGTTAACCTTTAATTCGACAAAAGTAAGGGATGTTCGTATGTTTAAGCCTCCTACGTATTATGAAGACTATTAAGTGCCATCAATAGTCTTAATAATTCTGGTTCGGAAAAAAATATAAAAAGGGGGTCAAAGATCATGTCCAGTATTTTGGACGTTGTCGAATTAAAGGCTACACGGTTAAAATTTATGGACAATCAGTTATACTTGTGTTAGTTAGTTGACCCTAGATTGGATTTGAAAGTTTATAATAGACCTAGACCGTACAAGCAGTATCAGGTGGAACGACAGCGTTTTTTATGGTTGTGTAGGTCAATACGGGAGCAACAAACACGACCGTACTTAGGTGTAGGCCTGTGGCGAACAAAATGTCTAGCCAAGATGCCACTCTACAATCGTATACGATAAGCGACAAGTAAAAAAGTATGAGAATGACAGATCCGTACGAAAAGACACATGGTCATTTCCATACATTATTATGGTCACGTGACTTATCGCTTATCTTAAACGATTGCAGAATGGTATCTTCGCAGTGCAGATATCGCTCGGTGCTCTGACACTGACAGCAGTTCAGTGAAAACAGCGGCAAGCGTGATGAATGAACCGTTGAGTGAATGAACGGGTTTCCGTTCACGCACCAGTGTGCCCAGCTGTAAAAAAAATTAAGGGCTTTTGACCACGTACAGACTTGGCCTGACTAACCATATTCGTCGATAAAAATACCACAAACGTTTACGACAAAAATTAAAGGAGTACACTTTATTCTTTGGTTATTTTGCTTATCAACATGCCTATTATTGATTTGCCAGAATATACATTTAACTACGACTTCAATTTTATTGTTCCATCCATGGTTTATTTCCCCCCTATCTCTCTAGTCGATTCTAATAGTAGAATATTTTCGATTTACATATTTTATCATATTAGATCAACGTGTGGGAGACGATCCTATTCCTCCTCATGGCGGTTGGATCAGCGGCGTGCATCCAACGCATGCGTACGCTGCCTCTGCGCCGATCTGCCGCCGCCATGCCGCTGGAGCATGCGCTGTTACTGGTCACGCAGTGCGGAGTCTACCTATACTACCTGTTCCAGATCATCGGAGCCGGCTTCGTTATACAGCGGTACTCTGAAGGCCGAAGGGCAACTAGGTAACTGTTTGAGAGTTATGAACACGCTTTTGTTAATCGCCATGGATCCGATTAGCAGTACCTCCATGATGTCTTATAAACACGACTGTGGATTTGTGATAGGATTATGCAGTGTTCTTCACCAGATGTTATGTAGAGACGGAGCTATACTAAGGAATAAGATATGTAATTAAATTCACCTCTCGTTCCTTATCCTTAGTATCAGCTCCGTCTGCGTCTCTACTGTAGTATACCTTACCTCCTTCCTTTAGATGTAGAAAAGCATTTTAATTAGAACATCAATGTCATAATTTTTATATTGTCAAAACAACTTACAATATACATATTTATGTGAGAAGCTGAATTTATTTTATTGGCGACGAGGATGGACGCCGAACAATTTGCTCAATTTTTGAGCATCCAACAAAAACAACAGGAACAAATGTTACAATTACTAAGTATGGCTCTGACACACACGACAACACGGGCGGAACCGGGTTCCGTGCAGGCCGACGGCAGCGTGACGAGCGCTAACACCCCTGCCCAGGAAACGCGAAACGACAGGATTGCCATTTTTAAAGCATTCAACATGGAAAAATTTAACCCTGACACTTATAGGGTAAGTGACTACATAGATTATTTTGAAACAAAGTGCTCAATACATGCCATAGGATCTGATAGTAATCTAAAGAAAGATCTTCTACTAAACAGCGTAACACCTGACATTTTCAGAGAGATTAAAACGGCTCTCACCCCATGTTTCGAAACCAGCACCTACGCCGACATTCGTACAAAACTCTTGGATTTATATCGAATCAAGAGAACCAGATACCGCGCACTCACAGAGTTTTGGAGTTGCATTCGAGAAAATGATGAGACGATGGAACATTACGCAAACAGATTAAAAGCGCTGAATCTAGACTGCGCTTACGACGACAAACTATTAGAACGCCAGCTACGGGACCGCTTTGCCACAGGCCTAAACCACGTTGAACTTGAAACGGATTTAAAACAGAAGTGGCCCAACCTGACGGAAGAAAGCAACGGACACACAACTGAAGTAACATTCGCTACGTTATTTTCAATCGCACAATCCCGTGAACAAGCAGAACGTGACACACTATCTTCGAACATTAAGAAAATCGAAAAGAAATTTAACCCTGATCGACAACAATCGACTAAATACAGAAGCCCTCGGAGAATTCGCTCCCACCAGTGCGTACGATGTGGCAAGAACGACAAACATAACATAGCAGACTGCCCGGCAAGGAAACATACTTGCGAGGAATGCAGCACAGAAGGTCATTATGAAAGTTGCTGTATAAAAACTGGTCGAGCGTATTTAATGAAATACAGGCCCACCAAAGACAGACCTACACTTAGACACAATAACTTAAAACGTGTAACTAATGCTACAGGCAGCAGATCATCCTCCTACTCAAACGATTCTTCAGAGGACTGTAACACCGATGACGAACTGGTATGCAACGTCACACAGACACGTAACAGAGACTGTAAAAGAATAGACGTAATTATCAATGGCAAACCTTGCACTATGGATTGGGACCCGGGATCAGCATACTCAATCATAAGCACATCTTTCTGGCGACAAATCGGGTCTCCGACATTGACTACGGCACCTAAATTAACAGCATATGGTAATCATCAACTTAAGCCAATAGGAAACACTGACGTTACGGTAGAAGTCGACGAGAAACAGAAGATTGTCTCCGTTGTCGTTATGAAATACGCAGACCCGATGCTTTTTGGGCTACATTGGAGTGAAACCTTTGGAATGGAGTTCCCCAAACCTGTATACTCCATAAAACACATCACACCTACGACATTAGAACAAGTTATTGACAAATATAAACCGCTTTTCGACGGAAAACTTGGGAAGGTTGAGAACTACCTCGTTAATATCCACATAAAACCAGGAGCTGAACCCGTACATTTACCAGCTCGACCTATCAAGTTCGGAATGAAAAAAAATATAGAAAAAGAAATAACACGCCTCGTACATGAAAACATTATATACCAGGTAGATCCGTATATTACACCAGTTGAGTGGGCTACACCCACAGTGAACGTCGTCAAACAAAACGGAGATATTAGAATCTGCGGAGACTACAGAAGTACACTAAACCCTGTGTTGATCAAACATTTACACCCAGTTCCACTTTTCGACCAACTACGACAAAAATTAGCACAAGGCAAGATATTTTCAAAAATAGACCTTAAGGACGCTTACCTACAGTTTGAAATTGCACCAGAATCTAAAAGTATTTAACACTTTCGACACACCTAGGATATTTTCGATACAACAGAATGCCTTTTGGGATATCTACAGCGCCCTCCATTTTTCAACACTACTTAGACGAACTATTAAAGGATATTCCTAACACGGCTGTCTATTTCGACGACATTGCAATTGCTGGCGGAGACATGAAGGAACACCTGCGGACACTTGGGCTTATCTTTGAACGTCTGCTGAAAGCCGGTTTAAAAGTGAATTTAAAGAAGTGTTCATTTTTAAAGGAACAAATAGAATACCTTGGGCATACAATAGATAAAGACGGCATACGACCTACAAAGGAAAAAATTGAAGCAATCTCTAAAGTTGCGGTTCCAAATAACTCAAAAGATATTTTACACCCGTGGTCGCAGGCAGACAGGTCAGTCTGCCTGCGACCACGGGTGTAACGTCATGCCCGAAACGTCAGGATATAATTAAACGTAAGTTTACGCGATTAAGACCCGTTTGTCTGTAAAATATGAGTGATAATCGTGAAAGTTTAAATCAATATAACTCAAAAGAATTGAGATCATTTCTCGGACTCGTTAATTTCTATGAACGCTTCATACCACATTTACACGGACTATGTGCGGACTTACACGAACTAACGGGTAACAGGAAACCGTGGAAATGGACAAAACATGAAACTCAGATTTTTGAAGCCACTAAACAATGCATTGCTGGATCAAAACCACTGACTGCATTTGATGAGGATCGACCAATTTTTCTCGCATGTGACGCCTCTGAGAAAGGCGTTGGGGCAGTATTATATCACAAAAATGGGAACACAGAGCATCCCATAGCATTTGCATCAAGAAAACTGCGAACAGCCGAGACGAAATATTCAGTAATTGATCGTGAAGCACTTGCAATTTTATTTGGAATAAAGAAATTCGACCAATATTTGCGCGGAACTAAATTTACCTTGTTTACTGATCACAAACCTTTGATACACATTTTAGGTGTCCGACGCAATCTGCCAAAAGTAGCAAATAACAGACTAGTCAGGTGGGCACTAATAATAGGCAGCTACAATTACGAAATATTATATAAAAAAGGTGAGAATAACATACTGGCCGACTGCTTCTCCAGATTGCCAAACTCTGAGACTCAGTCATCTGAAGTCGAGCGTGCAGTACATCGAATCGAGTCACGCATTTTAGAAACTAAAATGGCAGACTTCCACCTCTCCGAAGAACTTCTAATGCAGATGACTAGCCAAGACCAAATTCTATCAGAAGTTTTAAAGTTCATTAAGACTGGCTGGAGGGAGCTGCAGTATACCAACGACATTAAACATTTTTTCAAAAAGCGCAATGAATTGTCAGTAGAGAAAAAAATTATATTGTGGCAAGGCAGGATGGTAATACCTGAAAAATTACGGTGCAAGGTCCTTACTTATCTTCATAGAGGACACCCTGGAATATCGGCAATGAAAGCGCTTGCTCGTTTTTATGTTTGGTGGCCGTCCATTGATGAAGACATTGATCAATATGTTAAGAGATGTTGTAGATGTCAGCAAAATAGACCTCATTGTCCAGAACTACCGGTTTATTCATGGTCCATCCCAGAGAAGGTATGGGAGATGATCCATATTGATTTTGCCGGCCCCTTCGAAGGTACTTACTGGCTAGTTCTGAGTGATGCCTTGTCAAAATGGATCGAAATTAAGCCAATGCACAATATTACGACGTCTAAATTATGCAATGAGTTAGATAATATATTCTGTACATTCGGACTACCGGAAATTATTGTTTCTGATAATGGCCCTCAATTTACATCGCGAGAATTCAAACAGTACTGCAAAAATCAAGGAATTTTACATATACGCTCATCACCTTATCACCCAAGGACCAATGGCCTAGCGGAACGTCTAGTACGAACATTTAAATCGAGATTTGCATCTGCAACTGAACCTCAACAACAGCGACTACGAGAATTTCTGTTTACGTACCGAATTACTCCACATAACACCACGGGCAAGTCTCCAGCAGAACTGATGTTTAGCCGCCAAATAAATACGTTGTTGTCCAATATCCGGCCAAGTAAGCGAAGAGAACTACAGTACAAACAAGTAAGGGCCAATATCGAAGGCACGACGAACAAAGCAAATTACACCCCCGGCTCCCCTGTATACCACAGAACACGGCTTGAAAAAACCTGGCAACCGGGAGTAATATTCGAACAAAAGAATCGCTACTCGTATACTATTGCAACGCCGAATGGGAACACTATCAGGCGCCACGCAGATCATATTCGCCCTAGACTACCGTCACTCAACAATCCTCAGACTCACCCAGAATCATCACAGCCTTCATCCCCTGACACATCACCTTTGACGCCCTCAACAGATATGTTCCGCACGCCAAACGCCACTTCTAGCCCTGGTCCGTCACGAGCGCCACCTAATGAAACTCTCGTGAACCTTCCAAATGATATCACTACGCCCACAACCATCGCAGAGGATCCACATCATCCAGAGGGTAACGGAAGCTTGCCCCAGGGTCCAGACACCGCACCCGCATCTCCAATACCACGTCGCAGTCAGCGGCTGACCAGACCGCCTCGCAGGCTCATCGAAGAAATGTGATAAGGGATGGGGGGGACGAATGTAGTATACCTTACCTCCTTCCTTTAGATGTAGAAAAGCATTTTAATTAGAACATCAATGTCATAATTTTTATATTGTCAAAACAACTTACAATATACATATTTATGTGAGAAGCTGAATTTATTTTATCTACAACTTATGTAAGAATTTACAGGCGTAATTCCAGCCTTAGAAATGATTAAACCTATCCCAAATTCCTTAATTTATAGATTCAGCACTACAGTTGAAACATACCATTTAATCGTTTTAGAAATAGCTTACACTAGACTGAACTGAGCCCAGAGCAAACCACCTATCAGTTCGGCTAGTTTGATTTAACGTCATGTTTTCCATAGAGAACATGGCTCAACCCTGCAGTCAGAGTCCGGCACAGTGTATTGTGAATCGTTCGTTATTGGATCATCATCATCATCAGCTTATGTTAGTCCACTGCTGGACGTAGGCCCAGTAAATGCACATAATCGCCACGCTGGGCAAGCGGATTGGCGATCGCAGTAATGTGTCCACTATGATGACGCTGCTGCCCATCATCAATCTTGTAGAAGGGTTAGTGACACTTTAATCCCTTAGTCGACTCTTACGACACCCGCAGGAGGAGTTGGGGTGGTGACAAATGTAATCTTACTGCCGTCGCTATCGGATACTAGGTCTTAATTTTGTGATAAGTTAAAGTCTCTGTATATAAAAGTTTCACGTATCACCTGAAAACCTAGACCTAGTCACAATAAGAAAATCAAAAGCGGACCAGTTTCAGGATTTATTCTCCCTTCAGAATCCTGTCTCCCCTGTGCGCGGTGGTCCAGAGCTCGTGCCAGACGCTCCTAGTGCTAGACGCGTGGTCTCGACGCTGCGCAGACGGCGGGCCACGTGCAGGCCGGCAGCTTGTCACCTTTCTGCTCGTTGGCAACTTCGCGCTTTGGCTGCTTAACCGCGTTAAGAATGCTAGAGCTGAGTTCCATCCACTGCAGGTTGGTTAATTTCTTTACTGTCTGTCGGTGGCGTGAAGCTAGCTGCAAGTACTGGACGTGTGGTTGCGACGTTGCGCAGATAGCGGGCCGCGGCAGCTTGTCACCTTTCTGCTCGTTGGGAACTTCGCGCTTTGGCTGCTTAACCGCGTCAAGAATGCTAGAGCGGAGTTTCATCCACTGCCGGTTAGTCCTTTCGGTACCTAATATCCGTACATGTTGGTATGAAGACTATGAAATTACCTTTCTGCTCTTTGGTAACTTCGCGCTTTGGCTGCAAGAGCCTAATCCCACCCGCTGCATGCTTGTCCATATCACTACTGCCTGTCCGTAGTCTGAAGCTAACTGCGGATGCAGAACACGTGGGTGGGGACCAGAGTTGGGCAAAAAGTAATATGATTACTCCATATTTGTTAATATTTATTACAAAGTACACATACAAAAGTAATCATATTACTTTTTGCCCAACTCTGGTGGGGACCAATGGTGCTGCTCAGAGTGAGGAACCAAGTTGCCAATCGCTAACTTTTTTATTAGTGCGATAAAGACAGTTAGTTGCCTTTCGTTCACGATTCACGATTGAGCGTTAGTGATTGGCACCTGGGCTACGCGCCCAGCTATGCTATTCTCTTATTCACACAGTCGACGCTGCGTTCGTCAACGAGCTTGACGACGAGACAGCCTTCACTTCGACGTCGAGCGCAAGCGCTGCGAAATACGGTATTCACTAACGTAGAACAGCTCGTCGTCGAACTGTAGGAGGCGTCGAATCGACGCAGTGTAGTTCCAGCTCACGCCGCATTCGTCGCCGAGCGCTAGTTTCATTTAAAGTGCATTAGTGAATGCCATTTTTAGGCTCGACGCTGCCGCAGCGCTGACACAGCGCTGATAGCAAGGCGGTTTCCTTAGTGAATAACACTGCAGGCTACAGAATGGTGTCAAGAACTCAGATTACCACATGAAACCATGAAAACAGGGCGTATTGAAAAGTCCCTCAGAAGTCATTCGATCTCTCAAAACAGTCAAAACTTTTAAATAATTTTTGCTTGAAATAAACATCGAGACTGATAGTAGCCCATACATTTACAGATGGAGTTTTACGGCGTGTGGGCCTGGACCTTGATCACGCATGTGTCGGTGCCCTTGCTGGTGTGCTACCGGTTTCAAGCCACCGTCTGCTTTTATGAGATATGGAAAAACTCTTACAAGAGGAAAAAAGAAATGCAAAGCTCGGATGTCGACCAACTTGAATCGAAAAACTATCATGTAGCGTAAAATTATAAAACGTATTAAAACTTATTTTGTTTTTATTTAGGGTTCCGTCCTCAACTCATGGGTCGCGTTTTATAAAGTTACAATTTACAATTTCGCTGTTTGCCTCTCTCACGCACGCACGTATCGGTTAGAAAGAGAGGCAAACAGCGAAATTGTAAATTGTAACTCTATAAAACGCGACCCTGTAGTTTTAATGAGTTTATCTGTCTGTGGATAATCTCAGTGACTGTATTCATTATTCTGTGGTGACTGTTAGCCCTAGAAAACTGAAAAGACCTCCTCCTTTTTTTGTTTGAAGTCTTTAAAGAAATTTCAAAGAGACTCAAAGATACCACAGGTGACCCAAGAGCTGGCAGCTACCTCGCTCAACAGATAAGCCTCGCGATTCAGCGGGGTAATGCTGCCAGCATCATTGGTACCATGCCGCGGGGGCCCTTTTTAGATTTAGTTTAGTTGTATATTTTTATTTATAATGTAGTTTTATAAAATTATAGTTTTAATCTTGTTTATTTTGTCGAATAAATGAAAATGATATCAGGAGGTCGAGTCGAGACAAAGGTGAATGTATCTCTGGCCCACCCTATACTATAGATTTAGATGATATATAAACTTATAAGGGGTGTACTAAAATCACGTTTTGTTAAACTTAGTATTTTTGAAAATAATTCCTCCAAAAGCCTTAAAAAAACTATACCAGGTACTTAGTCCCTTGAGAAATCATAACCCTTGGGACCCGCAGATGTGAGCAAGTGTGGCGGCGAATTCAGATTGCGCGCTCGAGGCTTCGCCCACGATTCTCGCATGTAATCTGGCCAACCAGCTTTTCAGTAGCAAAACGCGACAAATATAAAAATTGTTGGTGAGAAGTGTCGGCTCTCAATAATCTCATTTTGAATTTGTCGCCTCTTTCTGCTGACAAGCTGATTGGCCAGTCTGTAAATGAGAATAGCCATCTAGGCTACTACCGCGAAAATCGAAGTTCCTAAATTTCGAGGATTTTTCTCTGTCACTCCAACGAAGGCGTCCTTAGAGTGAGAGAAACAAATCCTCGAAATTAACGAATTTCGTTTTTCGCGGTACGGCCGCTATTTCTGAGCATCTAGTCCTAAGGCTTTCTACACGATCGGGTCCAACCGCCAACCGTCGTGATCAATCAACCATTTTTAGAATTCATTCCAATTCGTTCCACACGTTTGGGTGGTTGACTCAACTTGTTAGTTTGCACTTTGTATGCTGCACTCGCTTTGTATCGCTGGAATCAACTAAATATCGGTTGGACCAATCGCGTCCGGTTGGACGCGATCGTGTAGAACGCCCGCTATTGACTTTCTTGCGGACGTTTTAAAATAGACTTAAATAGCTTGAAACCTTACGTCACTAGTGTCAAGTCAAAGTAAATTTTACCTGTGGCAGCGCTGAAACGAAAATCTTCAAACAACCTAGCAAGTCAACCCTACCGCCGTCAAAAACAAATTGTTATTCAGTTTTTATTCATATTTCAAAGTTTCCCTAATACAGAATGGCTTCCGCAATGGATGTCGATGAAGAGGAAGTAGAAATGGCTTCGTCCAGTAGTGGCAAAGGCGACAAAAAGCGATTCGAAGTCAAAAAGGTAAACCGCAGCATCATTGTGCCAATTGGTCTTTGTCAGTTTTCGAAGATGGTTTTTATTTCACTAACCGCTTCTGTATTTTATTTCAGTGGAACGCAGTGGCCTTGTGGGCTTGGGGTTCGTATAATATAGTTTTATATTGTATTGTATATTTTAAAACGTAACCTTAAAAGCCGTTGTTATAGTAATGTCTTTGTATTTTAGATATTGTGGTGGATAACTGCGCTATCTGTCGCAATCACATAATGGACCTGTGTATAGAATGCCAGGCGAACCAGGCATCAGCCACTAGTGAAGAGTGCACAGTAGCTTGGGGTGTCTGTAATGTAAGTGTTAGCATTCACCTATAGTTCGTTTTTAGAATTATTATGGTAAACTATTTTGACGTGTATTTTTATTTTTAAAATGTTCACTGCAAATATGTAAGAAATAGAATCAATATATTAAGATTATGGTGATTTCTTTTGTCTACATAATTGAAATTGACAAATAATGTTTGGAAAGAATTTAGTATACTAAACAGAAAGACAAGAAGTAATGGAGTGTGTTGTCTACAATATTTTAGGCAAAAGGTTCCTAATTATAACTGATAAAAGATTTTTTGCAGCATGCATTCCACTTCCATTGTATTTCGCGTTGGCTGAAGACTCGGCAAGTTTGTCCTCTGGACAACAGAGAATGGGAGTTCCAAAAGTAAGTTTTATAAGATGTTGCTTTTATGTGCAGATTTGATGATTACTTGGGTTATTCCCACCTGTTACCACCTGTCTGACACCTGTGGTAACTACTGGGATATTTTTCCCACCTGTTACCAGTGGGAACTACTGGGAAATTTTTCCCACCTGTTACCAGTGGGAACTACTGGGAAATAAAAGCCCTGGGATTTCTTTTTCCCAGTAGTTACCACCAAATGCTTTAGTGGTAACAAGTGGTGAAAATATTCCTAGTAGTAACCACCAAGTCCTTTAGTGATAACAGGTTACTTTCTGGTTAAATTCCCAGCTGTTACTGGTGTCAGAGGGTTATTCCCACCTGTTACCACCAACTTGACACCAGTTACCACTGGAAACAACTGGGAATTAAAATTCCCAACTGTTACCACCAAACTAATTATTTTAGTAACTAACCAAATATTTTAGTGGTAACTAGTGGGAATAAAATCCCAGAATTTACCACCATGTACTCTGGTGGTAACAAGTGGGAAAAAAATTCCCAGTTGTTACCACTGGTGTCAAGTTGGTGGTAACAGGTGGGAATAACCCGTCTCAGATAGATGGTAACAAGCGGGAATAACCTGATTACTTTGGATGGTATAATGTAGATTTTTTTGTCAACTGGGTCTTTTGAATCCTTTTGAGCCCTTAAAATATTAACTGATGTGTAATGCCTTAAAATATTACCAAATAGAAGTTTCTACCTTGCAGAACCTAAATGTGATGTAAAAAGTATATTGTATAATAATTTTTAGTCCTAAATTCCAACTGTAAGCTTTGACTTGATTCTCACTGGAGTTGGATTTTTATTGGAGTGTTACTCCTGTGAGATATTTCTTGTACTCACTTTATATTATTTTATTTCAGATATGGACATTAGATGTTGGCGGAAGGGCTCCGAACCACAGTCCTGTGTAATAATGTTGGGTTTAAAATGTCAATATTTCATTAAGAATTCAATAAATTCACTAATACCTACTACAATATTTTGATTATTAACTCTTGGTATTTTGTAACTTTAAATTACTGAATTTGCAATAAAAAATGGAAAACATAAAACTAACTAAGTAATGTTTATTTCATTAGAAAGAACACTAGCTATTTATTAATTGGAGGTATTAAAAATGTAGGTCCAAGTCTAAACACTAGATCTACTAATAAATTGTATGTTAACAAAAATATACATTATAGGACTTATTAGGAGTACTTAATTGATAAATTTTAAATAATGGCAGAAATAAATACACTTTTTTAATTTTACTATGAATTTATTGAATGCTTCTCCCTACTATGGATGTAAGTAGGTATCATCACATTTTATATAACCTTTTCCATACATTTCATTATTCAGCAAGACTTCATTGTTATATTTACAAATTTGTGGTGCCCTAATTTTTCAACTAATAATAAAATTGCAGCAAAATAATTGGCTGCTTGTGCATAGAGCTGTCAAATAATACCATTGGCGTAACTTTTTTTGTTTATCGAATAGTAGTTCAGTATATTACATATCTAGAATATTTTATCACATTTTTATATACAAGTGAGTGGCAGTGTACCTACCTACGAATCTTCATTATATACTATCTTTCTTTGGGTAAGAAAGATTCAAAACTTTAGCTCTACACCTACACAACTAATTACTAATTGCGTACTTAAGAGTAGATAAATTATAATAACGTGGTAAGCTATGCAGCATTTCCCTGATAGATCAGTAGTTTGTTCTTTTTCAATATTACTTAGAATAAGTAAACTCAATCTTAGATTTATCAAGCCTCCCATCACATCGGTTAACGCATAGGTATTCGAGATGTAAGCAAAACATTCCTTCCTATCAGGCCATATCAAAATTTATTTCCATAGTGTATGGTATGTATTAGGTACTTTGCATAACCCAATCTCGTAAGTAATGCAAAACTTGTTGGTATAAGTGTAAAAGCAGCGACCGTAATTTTCATGGCACTTTTGAATGATCAGGGTGGTCAGACTTTTCATTAGATTTACTAGCAATACCTGCAAGAAAATACCTAGTTCTCTCTTCTTTGAACCAAGTTAACAAACACAAGGCTTAGTTTTCTCTCTTATAATTCGCCCCCTCTTTGATACCTCTGTATTATGCTTTAACTATAAATACGCTGTTAACTGTTGACTACAGAACAGGGGGGGTTACCATGACGTACTAATGAGATTCAGTTTAGGAAGAGGGACAGTGATATACGACTCGTATAGCCTAGTCAGTTTTCTCGACCTAAACTGAACCGCATTAGTGTCGGAAATCAGTTGGTAGACGGAATTTCCTGATAGACGGTCTTACCCGCATTGACCTTATGTCATGGTAACCCCGCACGTTATTTTTGGTTTGATCAAGGCTTATCGATAACAATATAGAAAACTCATAGCAGACACTAAGTAAGCCACATAACAGGCAGTCTTTTAATTAGCAATTCTTCCAGACAACTGAACATGGTGTCGTCTATATTGCATAGCGTATCCCTTTGAAAGCCGATCACGAACCTAACTAGTTATTTTCGCAGTTGAGATATTAAACTCTATTGTTTACTTATTAGCGTTCAAATTAAAATAATATTTCGCCGAAAGGGTTAAACGATATTGCGAAGGTGAAATTGCCACGAAAATTACGGTGTCTGAGGTGTAAGGAGTTGCTCACAAGAGTCCAATTGTAGGTATATAATACGACAGTCGAGACTACAAGATAATATAACAGAATTATTAAAGTTTATTATTCGTAAACCTTTCCTAACTTAAACAGTCGTTTGTCCTTTTCGGTCTTATCAATATGTATATAAAACCAAAAGGGACAAACAATACTTAGCGGCTTGCTAAGTTAGGAGACTATTATGAATAATGAGTTAATAAGGTAAGAGTATCTTAGTAGATACTCTAGGATAGTTGTATTACATTGTAATCCAATTAGGATATTTGGCCTATGGTTACGGTTAATTAGATAGATAATCTTACAACAAATGACGCATTTACCAATTAAAATTTAAATCAATCCGTCAAATGCTCAAAGACCACCATATGCTAATCAGTTTCCTTAGTTACTACCTACCAATATTTTATTTCGTCCTATGTGAGATCTATCTTGCCATTATGTTCAAACTAATTTATATAAATAAAACTAGAAACTAAACAAATTAAGCATGCAGATTGATATTTAATAATCGATATTGTCACTTTATGGTAAAATACAACACTGGGTAGATAATGTAGATATGGAGGGTCCACGGAAATAACATGTCTAGTCAATTCAAATTACAGAAGGAAAAACCACCTTACTTTTAACAGAATAAGGTGTGAATTTGCCCTGATTTTTTTAACCACTGGACATATTTTTTTCCGTGGACCCTTCATATTCATTCTTAAATCGAAAACATTCTTAAAGAAGTCCTACTGCGAGATATCCATTGACAACATTTTAACAGTTGCGTGGCGTCCTCAATCGTTACTAAATTAAAACAAGATCTACAACCAATTGTGACCACTCGGGAACCATGACGCAATGTTGATGGGTTATTTCCACCTATAACCACCTATCTGACACCAGCGGTAACAACTGGGAACTGTTTTCCCACCTGTTACTAGAGTACTTGGTGATAACTACTGGGAAAAAGAAATCCCAGGAATGTTTATTCCCAGTTGTGCCCACTGGTGGGAAAAAAATCCCAGTTGTTTTGTTACCACTGGTGTCAGATGGGTGGTAACAGGTGGGAATAACCCGCAGTAACGCTATAAAACACATGTTTATAAACGGACGTAATTATGCAAAAGGGAACCAACCCACATGATTTTTTTCATTCTAATTAACACAAATCAAAACAAACAAGTCAATCTTTAAAATGAAAAATTCGTGTGGATTGGATCCTTTTTGCAGAACTACGTCCAAACGTCTTACTAGTTGCCACTGTGATATGGTTCTAGAGTGGTCTAGGGTTCCAATTTATTGAGTGTAATACGTCCATGAGGCAAAAAAGTACAGTCAGCGACAAATACTTAAGCCATAGTAGATGTTTAGTACAGTCACCATCAAATGAACAGGCCACTATTTGTGATAGCGTTACAGAGTAGGTAGATATTCAGATATTTTTGAGCGCCGTGGCCGGTTCGATGTATCTGATAGCGACTGTACGTACCAAGCATTTGTTCCAATAGGTAGTACAATGTGTATCTAGGGAGGTAAGTACGGGATCACCAACAAGTATTAGAAACGTCTTATAATGACTCGAAATTATGATTCCGTTACCAACAATGTCATGCATATAATGGTTTTCATTACACTTGCGAGCAAAAAAATAAGTTTTACGACAAAATAATAACGCACTAATATTTTTAAAACTCCCTAGGGAATTTCACTTTTCTATATATCCTGCATCAAGCGACGCATGTGAACAATGGCGCGCTTAGAAAGCAAGTGTGATGAAAAGTATTGTCTAGAAATGTGTACCGAAATTTTGATCATTACTATTACCTTCGTTTTATCGATAATTCAACACAGGCAATTAGGCTACAAGATGTAAAGGAGCAAAAACGCTCGGAATACTTTACGCACGATATGCATTTAGACATAATTATTAAAATAATAACAGACAAAACAAATTTATCTAACAAATAATTTAGACACCGTTTCACATCCGCACTTATAGCAATAAAACGTTTTAAACCGCTTATCCTCCTGCCGCCCAGACAATGAATTTTGCTAGTGTATTTTAAATTAATATAGATAATAGATTGTTTATTTTGTTTGACGAAGCAGCAGTGCTAAAACGTGCAGATGCTTTGCAGTGTTAGACATCGCTTACACGCTAATTCTTGCATCACCAGGCCTAGCCTAGCCATCCTGCAATCGTACAAGATAAGTTAGATAAGTAATAAATGTATGAGAATGACAGATTGTAACGAAAAGTCACGTGACCATTTCCATACATTATATGGTCATGTGACTATTCGCTTATCGTATACGATTGCAGAATGGGATCTTGGTTAATCCTGCAGGTCATCAGTCTAGTTGACTGATGCCAGGCGAATTCGAACTCTGTGTCTTTGAACTGATGTGAGACTTAAGGATGATTGACCGTCTAACCGCTGCCTTAGGTACACAATTAGAAATGATTGTCTACAAGTTTTCGACAAAATGTACTCCATAAACACATTGTTGTAATTTTATTAGTTTATTCACAAAACTTAACTGTAATAAGTGCAATAACACAATCCAATTCATTAACAAGTCACGTCACGAAATACCATGGTAGATTAGAACTTGTGAAAGTAAAACCAGCGATATATTTTAATGGAATAATTTGATACGGAAGTATTGAGGATGCTCACAAGACAACTCTAGTGAGATTTAATTTTGCATGTTTCTACCTAGGCAATAATTGCAGAAAATATGCTATAAACAGCAACTTTCTTACACACCTAATTATTAGAAGAACCTGTTAGTCTTCAATAACGTTAGGTAAGTACCTACCTAAACATTGCTACAAATTTAATTTACTTTAAACTCTCTTAAAGGAAATCATGGCTAATTAGCTTAAGTAAAAAACCCATTCCATAGCATTACAACATTGGACATTACATAAAGTGTTCGTAGCTTGCTACAGTTGCTACCAACTGTTATTTTATTTGACGCAAGGTTATTTTATTTGACGTAATAAGTGTCCAGTGCCCAAAGGGTTGTTTACTCTAACATAATATAACATAACTTATTTCATGAAAGTCTGAAGAAGTATAAAAGTCAAATCTGGGAATTTCAAGTATTAATAACCTCAGCTAATGAAATAACAAGATGTAGAATTTGCGTTTTAATAAATATTTCATTGGAATTATTAAATAAAAAACTGATGCCTATCACACAATACAATCAGAAGTTCACATCACAAAATAAATACTAGATAAAATAATCCTAGTCAGTGTCAATTAAACTAATAATTGAATAATAACGGTGGAAATATATACCCATACGCCAGACGCGGCTGTCAGTCGGCTGATATAGCTGGAGGTAAATCAATAGTACGGCTTTCATTACCAAAAATTAATCTTAAGCGTTTCATAGGTGGCAGTGGACGGACAGGGCTGTGTTTGCGATGACGCTCTTTCGATCGGCGTCGTTTCTTCAACCGTCGCGCCGTCTCGGGATCCACACCCTCAAGCCTTAACACCTCATACTCCGGGATATCGGTTGTACTCCCACAATCCATCACTTCCTCTACCACCGGACTTCTCTTTACACGAAGCGTTAACTTCAGTCCCCTACGTGGTGGAGTACAAGGACATTCGCTGCTCTTATTTGAGTTATCTGCAAGCCAGGGCGGACCGGAATCAGATTCTTTTTTGCATTCCTCAACTCTACTGGATAATTCTACTTTGTTCTTATTCATTTTACTGTCACTAGGCTCACTTGGATTAACATTTTCTCTAAAGTCATAAATCTCACTTTTCGTACACGTATTATCACTTTCAACAATGGAACAGGGTATGTCAACATTTTGTTCTTTGTCTTTATCAGGAGAGCCCTTTTCTGAGCACTCCGTTTTAACCTCAGACTGATCAATGGTGTCAACTATGTGCGGTGGAGATTCTTTTGTATCACATTTGATATCAGAATTATCTAAATCAGTTTTAGTGACATCCACATTAGAGTTCTCTATCACATTTTCTTTTAACGTAACAGGGGAAACATCAGTTTTTATTGTGACATCACTCGTTTCTATTGTAGTAGAAATATCAGGATCTTCTTTAGGTGTATTCAAATTTCTTCCAAGCTTCGGTTCTGAACTTTGTTTTGTGATGGTTTTAGGTTTGGAGCTAACAGATGTGCCATTTTCGAGCAGTCTTTTATGACTACGCAAGACAATACCTGCATGAGAGTCACGGCTACTTCTTGAACTGGTGGCGCTGCAGCAACGCGAGGGAGCCGCGCGACGCGGTGCGGCCCCGGAAGGCGCGGTGGCGGCGGCCGCGCCCGCGCGCCCGCTGTCCGTGCGGCGCCTCAGCCGCTCGCCACGGCTGGATGCTGACGATTCCCTGCTACCTTGAGCTTCTTTGTGAATAGACCCGTCCACCACGTCAGCGATACAACCCTGAGCGATCAGGAGCTCGGCGTCATATTTGGTTAAGCCCTTCTGTTTCATTTCTTTCATACTAAGAGGTGACACAATATTGGAATCTTGTTGTCGTGACATACGCGTTTTTTCAGTGTTTTTCCCATTTACAGTCTTTTGCCCTTGTTTAGCCTTTGTTCTATTAATTCTATTATCTGTTTCTCTAAATCTATATCTTGTGGCTTGCTCATCGCTGTCCCCGCTTTTAACAGAAAATGCCCCTTTACCCCGTCTCTCACAAGTTTCACACTCACAAAAGCAGTTACCATTTCCAAAGAAATCTTCACCATAAAAGCAAGTGATTTCCTCCCCTACTTCAATATCTCGTAAGACACGAACAAAAGCTTTACCTCTATCTGTGGCTTCAAAGGTGCAATTAGGCCTACAGTCATGGTTTATGTAAGCAGCAGGACCAAGCCACAGCTGTGCACAATTTTTTCTACAGCTGTACATTACAGAAAAATCGTTTTTTCCAGAATGTAGTAGTTGCTTCTCTTCTTCTTCTGTCATTTCAGCAATACATCCAACAAGGAAGTCTATTCTTTCATGCTTGAAAAACTTTTTAGTTGTGGATATCTTGGCTCCAACCTGATCTTCTAATGTGTATCTATAACAAGGCTCTATGACAAATCCTGCCTTTTTGTCAAAAACTCGTAAGTAACGATAAATCTGAAAAGTTAAAGAAAATATTTGAATATTTTTAGATAGTAAATGTACTTGACTATCAAGTCAATCTTAAAATAAAAGCTTGGTATAGCTTCATTGGGTATGTTAAAAAAACATCAAGTTTTAGTCATAAACTAGACATATTACTGATATTAACAAAACTGTAAATACTAACATGTTCTCTGAGTTTGTTTTGTTGATGTTTGTTTTTGCTAAAATGCCTGGGCATCCAATCTCCATTGGCTAGTTTACTATACGCTTTGTTGTAGTCTTGAGTCTGTATAAATTCTTTGATTATGTTTTTCAACTCTTCCTTGTTCATTTTAAGAGGTCTGTAGCGAATATTCATTTTGTGTGTAGTAATGCCCAGGTAGGGATCCACTATGAGCGCCGTGGCCAGGTCGTCGTACTCGGACAGCTCGCGCGGGGTCATGCCCATTGGCTGCATCTTGTGGAGCACTTGCCTCCCTGGATAACTGGCTGATCCAACAACCATCCTGAATACCTGCACAACAAAGGACGCGAATTTTATCACCTTCACTAAACAGGCATATCAGAAGAACACTAAGGTTTTACACAGATAATTCAACGGAGACAATGAATGCGCTTATTTATACTGCAGTGTTCTCACAGTTTCACAATTGCCCAGACACTGTATTTCTAGTATTATAATAAATGGACAAACATGGCCGCCAAGCACGAAACCCAAAAAACGACACGTCAAAATTTTTAGTTATACTCTCTTTTCATTTACGGCTACTAAACGGAAACAACAACTGAGATAGATGAGAAATTAACCTTTCAGTGACACTCACTTATATCATTGAAGAGACACAAAAATCATGTTTATTTCCTAAGTAACTTCCACCTGTACATAAGCACTTCTAGACGCTAACCCGCTAGGTTATTTACATAAATTATACATAACAAAACTTGTAATTTTAATTTATCTTTTCATACTTCCATCTTTGTTAAACATGAACAAAATATAAAGTAAACGCATTTAAATTTAATACGAGTCTTTATGAAAGCTGAAAAACAACCATGTTTTCTTGCAAGCAATTCTCCGCTCGCTCATTCATTTATTTGATTTCGTAGAGAGTATTTACAAAGACTGTTCAATGATTAAACTGAACCTTTTTTTTATGGACATTTAGACAAAATTGTTACCCATTTTACTGATTATAACTAAAACGTAATAATTAACCATTAGATGTAAAAATTGTTCAATAAATTATATTATAAAAATAATGTTAAGATTCAAAGTCATGAAATGCATAGATATCTTCATAAACATACATTGTCGACTGTTTACTATTGGTCAATATTTTATAATTCCTTGTGAAGATGTTTCAGCTACAAATAAAATCGCTACTGTTCTGTACATCCTGTACAGATGCCCTACTGCAAACCAAGGTCTACTTGTTGCCTCTCTGTCACACTTACGTACGAATTAACAAGTGCAACAGAAAAAAAAGCATCACGTCAATCGCGGTTCGCAGTAGGCCCTCATTTGTCAAGGACGTCAAAGTTGACATTTCATATTTAGACTAACAATTTCGCAAAACTTTTGAAAATTATTTGGTGGTGCTGTGAAATTAAATATTCTTAATTTAGAAACTTGTAAAGTTACTCTTTCATAAGCTACAAATATCTTACACTTGTTAACTAATACATTTTTGTTAATTACTCGCAATTTAAGATAAACTTGTGCTCGAATGGAAAGATAAGGAGATAACACTTAAAGCGTTATACATTCAATATTCTTATCTGAACTATTTAATATGAATGAACACTTTGTCACTCACGCACTGGTTTAAGATTAAAATATAGTGTAGTGATACAAGACTGAGATAAATAATTTAATAATTCAAAATATAGTCAGGACATTTAATAACCTCGAAATAGGTTAAAAAAATCTGAATCATGGCCCACTCCTCGGGATCAGGAAACCTTAAAAATGGACTCATTGATTTCACAGCTGGATCTTTGGGTAAGTACCAAGTATGAAACTATACATACAAAAAAACCTTCATTTACAACTCACTCATTCTATTAAACTATTGCATCATTGACTGTTGGTAACTGAAATTAAGTCTGAAAGTTACGAAAAAAACCTAATATTTATAATTATCAGCCTGAATTCACACTACATCATTTTACTCAAAAATAAACTATACACATGATGATTTTTACTTGCTTTTCTGTCCAGTTTATCAAATCAAGGTTTGGCCTAATATTAAGAGATCTCAGTTACAAGAAATTCCATTAAGTAGTATATTTTCTTTAATTTTAATTCAAAATTTACTGGTATTGGCAATTGGTACCCAATTTACTGATTATGACTTTAACATAGTAATTAAGCATCAGATATTTAAGATGTGTTCAATACATTATTTTGAAAAAATAATATTAAGTTTCACATTCATGAAATAGATAAAAATATCTTCATGAACATACATTGTTGGTTGTTTACTATTGGTCAACATCAATCATCCTTGTATTTATAGGTTATTTTAAGTATTTTATCTCAAATATCCTGAAATTTGGTTACCTGCAGTATAGGATTTGCCTAGTGCAGGAACCAGGTTAACTATTCTTGTAAACCGATACCATGAATGTCTTATGTCTTAGATTTTAAAATGTGGATAGCAGGAGGTTAACCTGTATAGCCATTACTTGCAGGAGGAGTAGCAGTTGTGTATGTGGGACAGCCTCTTGACACGGTAAAGGTGAAAATGCAGACATTCCCACAGCTGTACAAGGGAATGTACAACTGCCTCAAGATAACGTTGAAGAATGATGGGATTGTGCGCGGCCTGTACGCTGGGACCACGCCGGCCATAATGGCCAATGTTGCTGAGAACTCTGTGCTTTTTGCTGCATATGGTTATTGTCAGAAATTTGTGTGCCGAGTTACTGGTACTGAGGTAAAATGACAAAAATATTCATTTAATTGTAGTTTATATTGCAACTCAAAATATCCATCATATTTGAATGCAAAAACACTTTTGCGTATAGTTCGTGATCTCTGATAATTTAATCATGATAGTTTAACCCTTCGTCTGTTTGATAAGGATCCATACAATAGGTATTGAACTTAAATAGGTTGATAATTTTAATTCAAAATCCATTGTACTGATCCTTAATAACCACAGACAACTTAAATGCAATTATTGCATCCCTTATTTTTCATTATGGCTTAAATAAATGGGTGAATCAACTTTTTTCGGTCTGTTATTAGTAGTGGTCAGAACTATGGGTGCAAAACTTTAACAAAACTTCTCAAGTGGACTTGACATAGCACATACATCCATAAAATATACATATCTAATTATCTACACACCCACACATTGTAAGTTGAAGATTCCGAGATAGGGAATAAAATTGGATACAGATTTTTCAATAATATTCATATTTTTCTTGGCTAAAGTGTTCCCATATGTCAATTTTAAAGTTTTGTTGAAGTTTTGCACCCATTTTTCCGACCCTTAGTTATTAGTGTTATTACCATGGTTATGGTGTCCTGAGTAACCCTGGTTTTAAGCAAAATTATGTTACTTAAATTATGAAAACATACATGTAGTCCATGTTTGTCTGTGGCCCATTAAGGAAAGGGCTTATTGACATCAGAATAATGAATGTTTGTATAATTTAAGTAACATAATTTTGCATAAAACCGCGGTTACTCAGGAGACCATAGCCATGGTAATAATAATAACAGACCGAAAAAAGTTGATTCACCTAAATTCACCCAAATATTACTGAGATGGCCTTCATTTTAGTTCAGGTTCATCATCATAGGCCAAGTAGGTAGTTATTGGCACCACGCTGGCAATAGTAGGTACACAATTACTTTGGACTTTGATGAGGACTATTGGGGACTTCATGTCTTCAACTAAGTACTTACTAACTATAAAATAATATCTTAATCTCTTAATAAGGCCCAGCCAGGGAAGAGAAATTCCCAAAAGTCATTTAAAATTTTGCCTACTCTACCGGAAATAAAGTTGATTTATTATTATTTACTCCTATTGTCAACTCTGTTCTAATTGAATAGAATTGTAATATCTTGATAATTGAGTACCATGGGCTATGGGCTTGCGTTTAACATATAAATCAGAATCACACGAAATCACGTCATCAATCAAAACACAAGCATTTGCTTATCAACATTATGATTAATTGCTATATTTATGTTTCAGAGTGTAGATCAACTATCAGCCTTCGGCAACGCGTCAGCAGGGTTCCTGGCAGCTTTCTTCTCCTCGTTCACTCTGTGCCCAACGGAGCTGATCAAATGCCAGCTGCAGGCTATGCGGGAAGTCAGCGTGCAGGGCTCCCAAACAGCTGTATGATGTCTTCTTGGGTATTTTTAACACATTTGCCTGAATTTTTTACTAGTTGGTTGTTGGTGGGACTTAAGCTGAATTTACATATGCAAGTTTAGACGCAATGGGTAAGAGTGAATGGTATAGGTGCATATCTTTCTCATACAAGGTGATTTTTATTGGTTGTTCTTTGTTTAAGGTCAAAATTATTTTCGTTGTCTTGTTTCATACCACTCTGTCACGCTTTTAGTTACTGTTTCGACTAACTATATTTTAAAAATCCGGTGCACTTGTATTTCTTTTTCAGGCTAGATTTTAATCCATACTTCAGACATTGAAAACATCATCTCATACAAAAATCACCACTGCGTCACGTTTTTTAGGGACACAAAATAATACAACGAAAAGAATTTTGGCCCAAGAGCTTGTTCAGTATCGTTTTCCATTTAGGTAAAAGAAAAGTTTTCTTTTCACGGGATGATGTTTTCTAAATTTTCTATGGGGCAGATCTTTCAAATTAGTGGACGCTCCATAAAAACTCAATAATATTTTGAGAGATAAAAAAATACGTATTTTTCCTAATCACAACACGATATTGAACATGCCCTTAAACGGAGAACAACAATTAAAATTTCACTGTGAATACAACTTTGTTTTCAAACTTTCGGCGATAACTTGCATGTATGTTGCAAATGGCTTTATATTAATGATATAGCTAACCCTCGCCGATCAGGAGCCTATCTCTCAAAAGCTTGTAACATGTAATACGAGCGGAAGTCCTTTTCTAATTAATCGTGTTAAAAAGAGACTTCCATTTGTATTACAAGTTACAAGCCTTTGAGAAACGGGCCCCTGTTCTTAAAAATAAGAGAATACACCTGAGAAATTCGACCAATGTCTGCTGAGACTGGGTGGCCGAGTGGTTTAAAGCTGAGAATGTGGGCTTGAATCCGTCTTTGTGGATGTTTGTGAACATGGTCTTTTTTCTTTGGTGTTTTGATATTTTAATCAATAATACGAACCTATACCTACCTACCTATCTTTTAAATTTGCCCCTTTTACTACTGCCGTT
>JALPQI010005718.1:0-61096 GCA_025490895.1 Thaumatotibia leucotreta | reverse complement strand
CAAGAAAACAAGATACGCACTCCCGTGTAAAAAAAAAGAGACACGGCGATACTCGCCCAGCTATCAGCTATCACCGCTGGGCGAGTATCGCCGTGTCTCTTTATTCAGTTGATAACTTAGTAGCTCGCGGTAGACCAGTCAATCAGTGCCTAAAGGTCGCCGACTCGACACTCGTCTGTCACTTTAACAAACAGTTCAGACTGACTTAGAGTTAGAATTAAATTAATAACCTACACAAATTCTTATCGAAATTTAACTCTAAGAAAGGATTTATGGAAATTCATCCTCTAATCTAAGGGGCTTAGCTTAGCTTTGAGTTATAGTGATTGAAGTATGTCTATTTGCTTTGTATCAAACCGTTACCGAACCCTCTACGCATATTCCGATACCGTAAAACCACCCAACTATATTAACAATTTAATTTCTTTATTGTTAGTACCTAAGTGTAATCATAAACCACTGTAATCATAATTATTTGCCACGTGACAGGCATTGCCTAGTGTGGGGCCACAGGATATTTGTGTATTAGTATAATATATGGTTTTTCATTAAAAAAAAATTCTTTTACCTAGGTGTTTTTAGTTAGTTTTAGCTGAGTGCACATCACGTCAAAGTAGCTATATTTTTGTAACGTATTTCCTTTAAATCTCTTAATTAGACACAGAAAAAACAAAATATTCTAGTATTAAAACTACCCATAACACAAAGTGTGACCGTGTTTTTATTCGACTTTTATGTCGATTTTGATGTGAAGTAGAATTCTGTAGTAATTATATTGTATGCATCGCAAGGTCCAGCCCAAATACTATTTCTAGGCGTATATGGGTATACCTACTTATTGCAAGGGAATAGTTGTTTAGGAGGTAGGTGAGGCGAATAGGTAGAAAAAAAACTTCTGTAGCGTACGGCATAGCAAGGCATGCTCGTGCGTGGATACATTGTTAAAGAGACACTGCTATTGCCCTGACCTTTCAGCTACTCGTATTTTAATGCCGCTGATTCACTGTGCCCATGACCCACTGTTGGCACAACGACCCTAACTCAATAATAGATCTGTGCAGTGTATATAAGAAAATGAGGGAAGGACCACTAATGAAATCAAAAAACGTCATAAAAATCAATCCGAAATAATGAATTCCTTCATTGACAGATAAAATTATATTTGTTCGATTCCAATCAGTATAAAAGGGTCGCAACCCTCTCGGCAATCATTCATTTTTGACCGATTACTTAATTAAAAAGCTTAAAATGTCGATCAAGTGCGAGATTCAATTTATAACGAAACCAAATCAACGTAATACAAAATAAATATATTATTTACAGTATGAATATAAAAAAGGCTAACTCTTTAATGCGTACTTTAGTTACGTATGCCTAACTATACTGAAAATTACCCATAAGTTAACCTACAAGTAGTAGGTACGAGTATATGAGGTGTGCCTAAATAACAACGAGCATTAAAAAATGTACCCAGGTTCATGTGTGATAGTATTCATCATTTCAAAAAGTAATTTCTTTTGTTTAACACTCTCCATCAGATATGTCGGACCGGCCAGGGTGCTCCCAAATATCTGAGCAGGGTGAGGGGCCGCACAGAGTGTGCCACTAAGAGGGATTGACATAGAATGAGCGGTGATACTATGTAGGAAAAATTACCCCATCATTTACCCTATTTTATGAAACAATATTAAAATGTAAAATCAAATATGTTTAGGTATTTAAGTGAAGATTCTAGTTTCTTTGTTTACAAGCGAGCTATCAGACAAAAAATAGTGGCACAGTGATAAGGACTGACGATAATCGGCCCTTTTCACTTTCCATTAGTTTAGAGTTTCATAAAACCATGCCTTTCGTTCTTGCTATTTTACGTTGTCCAAATCCATATTAATACTATATCCATGGAGCAGGGCCTCTATTGTCATGGCTTTAAAGTGCATATTCAGATATTCTTGAGCACTGTCGCCGCCGGATCTGATGGCGACTGAACGTCTCTTGGGATTCTTAAATTCTGTTTGAAGAATATCTAAGGCCCATTTAGACGATACAAGATTCTTGAACAAAAATCTGCAATAATTGTATGCAAGTTTTGCCATTCAATAATTGAATTCAAGAATTGAATCAAAGTGTTTACACATAAGCAATAACCAAAATCTTGAATGGAATTATTGTATACAATTATTGATAGTCAATTTTCTTGACCGTATCTTGTTTACACCACGGACACTTATTGCACGGCAATATTTGTTTGCAAGTATTGACACGTCTAAACTTTGAGTTGAATCAATTATGACCTATTGAAGCAAGAATTGAACCGATTTGCATTGGCAGATTTTCATTCAATATTGAACGTTCGCTGAGGGTAGCACGGTGAGCTAAAATAATTTCAAATTTGGTAGTTCGGAAATAATTAAATTAATAGAAATTTATAGAGGCCACGAATGTCTCTGGGACACAGAAAATAAAAACTATAAAAGCCGTGAGGCTCGTAACGCTGCCCTTGCAGCTTTTTCTAAGGGATACCCCCAAGATCCGTTGATTAGTTGATCTTTGCCAAACCATGTTGATTTATTATGTAGCATTTTTTATTTTTTCAAGTATTTTAATGTAAGTTCTAGTTTAACGTGAGCCGGAATTGCATTACGCATGACTGTGTTTTGTCTTTGAATTGTGGGAGTGATTTTATCGAGCAAGTATGAAAACTGAGCTTTGTTCACACGAAACATGTTTTTGAACTCTACATCATCCTCAGCTCTGAGTTCCATGCATAGAGTATTTGAAGCCCCCAGCATGCTTCTTCTGTGTATCCATTTTCTTGTCCAGCGCGATCTTTTTTTGCGACGTTTTTCGATTACTTAGTTTTTCCCGTAGCACAGTTGCACGTATTAAAGCAGCGACAAGGAGCACACCTTCATGCACGGAATCCATTGTGAAAACAAAAGATTGATTCACATTTCTTGTATTCAATTAACTATCTAGGCTTTGTTTACATGCATACCAGTATTGAATTCAAGTTGCTGCTTGAATACAATAATTTGCACGTTATGTTTATACAGTGCAATTTTTTTCTTGCCTCAACTTTCTTGTATTGAATGTTCAAGAAACTTGTATCGTCTAAATGGGCCTTAAAATAGGTTTGTGTAATTTCCTCCTTGTAATGTAATTAAATTTTATAAAATAGTTCATCCCTTTAAAGGCAGTTCAATATAAATTCTCCAAATACCTACCTGCCTCTGAGAGCCAATCACTGAGACTATTTGGAAATTTGGGAATCGAAAGCATGTCATACTGAAGTCTTACTTTTGTAATTAATACGTTTTGATAAAACAATGGCTGGATAAAGTTTATCCAACAGCGGAACTTTTTAATTCGAAAGATTTCAAAATATTGTCTTCGGTTACCGCGGTAGTTAGCTACGAGTAGAAGTATATTTATGTACAGTAAGTACAGTTGGTGTTTTTTGACGCCACCATCATCACCATCATCAGCCAATGATAGTCCACTGCTGGACGTAGGCCTCTCTTATTAACTATGCGTATAAACGCTTTAGGAGGAAAGTACCCATAATCGCCACGCTGGGCAATTGGGTTGGCGATTGCTGTAATATGATGACGCTGCTGCCCATCATCAATCTTTTATCAAATAATGGTCAGTGACACATCAATCCCTTAGTCGGCTCTTACGACACCCGCAGGAGGAGTTGGGGTGGCGACAAATGTATTCTTATTGCCGTCACCACATGGCTGACGCACTAAGACGAGAAATGCTTCATTTCTTACTCTGACAACTAGAGACCTTTACATCTCTAGCAGTATAATAATGCTAATTTTAACGTTTAACTAAAAACAATTGTATGCCCTTTTACATATATCTTTACATCTATACATTTCTCAAAATTCATTAAATTTATATAATTGTTCTGACTATTAGAGACTTCATCTCTAGTTAATGTACTATATCAGCATTTATATTCAATCAAATTTATGTTTCGTTTTTAATTAATGCATGTTAGCCGTAAGATGTTATAAAACTTTTATTTGAAAAAAGAAAGTCCCGCTGAGTTTCTTGCCGGATTCTTCTCAGGCAGTGGTGTAGGGTTAGAACCGGAGGTAGTTTTTTTTTTCTCTCATTCGCTATTTAGTTTAACGATTCAAAAGCGCTCGTTGCTGGGCCTAATTGAATAAAGAATATTTTGACTTTGACTTTGACTTGACTTCTTGTTAGTAGCCGGGCATTTCTCAGAGCGTAAACGGACGCGTTTTTTTGGAAGTGGCTGCATCTTTTGGTACCTACCATTTTCGATCGTCAGATACAGCACCCGTTATTTTATTATGCGCCGATCCTTCGGTCGATTGGTCGCATTGACTATAAGTACTTAGGCCGAAGGTTCAATCGATAAGATTACACAGATATTTTGTTTGAGCACGTTTCAGTTACTTTGTAGCCTTTATGGTTTTGAATGAATAAGTAAGATTAGCCTTTTCAAACCGCATCTAATGAAGGTCTCGAGTTTGGACCCAATTTAACGGATATTAAAGGAATATGGGCTGTTTATGAAGATGAAGATATATATGACTTAAAGGGCAGGCTAACTGCCGACAGACGATGCCTTAATATTCATTACAAATTTATTAGAATACTAGCGACCCGCCCCGGCTTCGCACGTGTACTATACCTACATAAAAACCTTCCTCTTGAATTACTCTAACTATTAAAAAAAATCTCATCAAAATCCGTTACGTAGTTTTAAAGATTTAAGCGTACATAGGGACAGAAAAAGTGACTTTATTTTATACTATGTAGTGATGATGATGTACGGGAATGCCCAAATGGGCGTACCGTGTCGACATTGAGGAACCACAGAAGCTATTGAAATTTTGTACCATGTCACACTTTCGGATAATCCGCATGTGATATTTGTGTTACTTCTGAAGTTGCAGAGGTATGGCGTCTGAGTATACATGGTGATTTTTATTCACCGGCCAAATTTGAGCAACGGAGACAGGCCTCCCTCACCACTTCCTCAGGCAACGGATGTGGAATCCGTTGCCTGAGGAAGTGGTCTCAGCACTGAATGTCAACACTTGAGACCAGAGCAATTGGATACAGGCAATAACAGTTGTACAACTGCCTGCCTGCTTAGGAAATAATAATAATAAATCAAATCAAATCAAATAATTTATTGCACACATATTACATATTACATTTCACATGTTTATAATATGGACCCTGCAAGGGCACAGCAATCTTATAGGTCTTATAGACATTGTTTGACAATGCAAAAAATAAATTTACAATTTAAATGGCTAATTAAGTCTACAGTTAAGTATCACCAAAAAACTCTTGCAGTGTGTAGAAAGATTTGTCCATTAGATATTTACTGAGTGCTTTCTTAAACGATACTGGGTTTTGTGAATTTTTGATGGATTGTGGGATCTTATTGAAAATTTTAACGCACATCATGTGTGGTCCGGAGTGGAAAATTGCTAGGTTAGATGTAGGTATTGATAAATTGGTGTTTTGGCGTAAATTTAACGTTTTTGTATGGCGGTCTTTGGCTTGCGAGAAAAAAGAGCTATGGGAATTCACAAATGTGCATGCTTCCAAAATATATAAGCTGGTGAGCGTTAATATTCTGAGCTCTTTAAAATAATTACGGCAACTTTCCCTCGGCTTTATATTTGCCAAAATACGGATACATTTTTTTTGTAAAATAAATAGGTTATTGACGTTTGTACTATTGCCCCAAAGTAATATACCATATCGGAGTAGAGAGTGAGCATATGCATAATAGGCGGATATAGATGTTTTTAAATCTGTTGTTTTTTTTAATTCAAATAAAGCATAAGTGAATCTTGAGAGTTTACTGCTTACTGTCTGTATATGGTCTTTCCAATTTATATTTGTGTCTATGATTAATCCTAACAGCGAAAATGAATCAGTTGGTTCAAGTTTAGTATTATTGTACAAGAATTCTATATTTAAAGGTTGTCTTTGGTGAGGCCGGAATTGCATGATTTTAGTTTTGCTGAAGTTGATTTCTAAATTATGTTCGTTTAGCCAGAGATCTAGTTTGGTTATGATTTGTTTAAGGTTAGACTGTAGATTACTTTCGCTAGTGCATGGAAAAATTACTGACATATCATCTGCAAATAAAACACTGGGCTTATCAATAACGCTAGGCAAGTCATTAATATACAGAAGGAACAGTAAGCAACCTAATACACTACCCTGTGGAATTGATCGATTTACATCTACTATCTTGGATTGGACTTGAGATATGACTCCGGTTTGGTGGTTATGATGTAGTATCTCTACTAGTTGTTGTCGATTTTCAAGGTACGATTCAAACCATTTATGAACATTTCCTCTCACCCCAATCCCGTACAATTTCTTTAACAGAACATCATAGGGTACTCTGTCGTAAGCCTTGCTCATGTCTAGTAACAGCCCTACTGCATATTGTTTGTTATTTATTATATTTAGTATGTGATCTATATATTTGTAAACAGCTAATGTAGTTGAATGGTTTTTCCTAAATCCGTTTTGACTTTCGTTGAATATGGAATATTTTTCGCAAAACATGTAGAGAGAGATAAGAGAAGAGATCAATAAAGAAGATAATAATAATACATTTTAGAGGGTTAATCGGGGTTAACCGACATTCGATTCGAGAAAAAAAATCTGATGTTCCATAGGTAATTCCGCCTACTAATATCTCATGGTTTGAATACTTTGTATAGAACGTCAGATTTTTTTCTCAAATCGGATATCGTTTCCGTAGGAAAGGTGCATAAATATGACCTCAGAATTAACCTCCTAATGTACTCATTTACCTACTTGTAAAAAAACGAGTGATCAAACACGGTTTCTAGCAAAAATTTGACATTAAGAAATCTATTCAAGTTTGTGACTAAATTCGTTACCGTAATGCTGTATTTATTTAACAATAGTAAAATTTGGTCAATGCCCTGCGTTTCACGAGCCTGGGTAATCATAGTCATCGCTTGCCAAATGATAGCGTCATACTAATCATATCATAGACAAAAATGAACTAAAAGTCACCTTACTACCAGTTCAGGGTGCTTCTTAGACAAATTGCCAATCGCTAACGCTTAATCGTCAATCGTAAACGAAAGGCAGCTAACTGTCTTTGTCGCTGTAATATGAAAGAGCGACAGAGAGGGAAAACTACGATACGCTACTAAGCGTAAGCGATTGGCAACTTGACTAACTATCCAGTTCAGTTAATTTATTGATAAAAATACATTTACAAGTCAATTTCATCATTTGTTGCCTGGAGTAAACTTACATACATTCTTTATAAAGTTTTATATTAGGTACCAATGCGTAGATACATTCATTATGGCCGCATTAAGAGGTAATGCCCATAATCGCCAAGGTGGGTAAGCGGATTGGCGATCGCAGTAGTGTCCACTAGTCCAGTCGACTATGATAATGCTGCTGCCCATCACCAATTTTCAATTAATGAGTAGTAGTGTGACACTTCAACCCCTAGTCGACTCTTACGGCATCCTCGAGCAAAATTGGGACCTTGCATACTCACATCACATCATCATCATCAGCCTATCTCAGTCCACTGCTGGACGTAGGCCTACTGTGCTTATAGATAGACGCATTAGGAGGTAATTGCCCATAATCACCACGCTGGGCAAGCGGATTGGCTATCGCAGTAATGTGTCTACTAGCGATGTAACGAATATCGCTTTAGGAATATTCGCGAACGCAAATATTTGTGATTCATATTCGCGAATGCGAATGCGAATATTGGGTATTATACATTAGTATTATACACAAACATTAGATAATGATGGTAGAAAATGCCCAAAGGCATTAAGTTATTAACTGAAATATAACATTTTATTCATCATTCTGTTAAAATGTATCATTTTTAGAGTCACATGTTTTTGTACCTAGACATCTAGGTATTAAGTTCAACTTAGAATGTAGTACTTCCTGCATTAAGTGAATGAAATAATTAGATTAAAATATTCGCAACATTCGGGTCAATATTTGCGAATGCGAATACGAATGCGAATATTTACAGTTACATCGCTAGTGTCTACTAAGATGACGCTCCTGCCCATCATCAATCAAATCAAAGAATGGTCAGCGACACTTCAATCCCTTAGTCGACTCTTACGACTCCCGCGGGAAGAGTTTGGGTGGTGACAAATGTACTCTTACTGCCGTCACCACACAGCAAGTCATTACCACCTTGCATACTCAGTTTACAATTAATTTACATATTCTAGTCAAACAGCTCACCTATACTCGCTAAGCGATAAAATACAAAGATAATACTCGGCAAGCAATTGAAGTTTTACACCGCTAATGATAACAAAAACTTCTTTTGTGCTATAAATAAGGACTCGTACAAAGGAGCTAAACACTGCTTCTTTACTCTAGAAAGCTCGTATCTCTTAACTTAACATAGTGGATAATCTTCTTTCTCTTAAGCGAAGGAAGATTTTCGTTTGAATGCTGTATTGGGAATTTAAGAGTATGCGGTTGCAAAATTCGGATGTGTCATTAGGAGCATCATTATTTGTATTTATCATCTGGATATTAGGTGTGCTTACTATGTATACCTACATTACTTTAGTATCTGTAATTTGATGTCCTCACTTAGTATACTTTGCGGGCGCTACATTGAGGGGCGCGTGAGCGAAATCAGTTTTTTTCTCGTGGGTTTAGGTCTTATGTGTCGATTATTAATATAATTATTTTGAGCCTGTAGTGTCCCACTGATGGGCAAAGGCCTCCCCCCACTTTTTCCAATTCTCCCTGTTCTGAGCAATCTCTAGCCATCCTGATAAAAAGAAGTCCAGTTCGTCTCGCCATCGCCGACGTGGTCTACCAGGTCCCCATTTTGAGCTGGGCTGCCACCCAGTGGCTATCTTGGATCACAGCTCATTCGGCATTCGGCAGATATGTTAAATAAAATGCAGGCAGTCAGTGAGTTACTCTCACTCTCTCAACACTCACAAAATTAAATAAGCCAGCCAATGTGTTAATGAAATGATTTCGATTGGCCTATTACAACTGCATATCCTTAGGCCAGCTTTACACATATAGCCCTACTATGAGCTACCGCTACTTTCTATCCATCCCGCTCGTACCTACTTGAACAAGCGAGCCGGATAGAAAGTAAACAAACGCGCGTTAATAACGCCGCCCACAGAATTAGATTTGGATAGAAGAAACAAGTTCATTCATTTGTATGGCAGCCGAGCGTGTCAGATTTTGTACTGAAGTTGTTACTTGCCTATGATTTTAAGTATGTCTCAGGCCCTTGAGTATTTCTATGTGTTGTTGCAATTAATATTACTTAAGGAGGCATTATTAATGTTTTTGTTCACTTCAACTTACAAAATTTGACGCCCGAAAGCTGCAAGCTGCGATTAAAGACGGACAGCTCAGTGGATTTCACTGAGTTCATTTGACACGCTAAGTAGATAAGTTTGCTTGATCTATGGTATATAATGACATCTGTGACGCCGCCGAATCTCATGGTACGGCTACTGTAGCCGCACCATGAGTTGGAATGGAAAGTAAAGGATGCCTTATTAAGTTTTACTCGATACGTAATGCAATTTATCGTGCTCGCACTGATATCCTGTAGCGAGTGCGCACACCGCAGGCCATCGCACTAACACTGGTCTTTACGTATCGAGTAAAACCTAACGTTACCGATACTTGCTACTACTAATATATATATTGATATTTTCGATCCCCAGATTGCTAGATTTAAGAAGTGCTTGGCTAACGTCATCCTCCCCCCCTCCCCCTCCCCTTTTAATCAGGCATCATCTGCCACTTTTTGAGTTCGCATAATTTCATAATTTCTGCGTAGGTTTAAGATGGTGAAATGTTAATTTTCTCTTCCATATGTACTCGATATCGATATCGATATTTGGCTCGATATTGTTCCGGAAATCTGTATTACTTGGAAACTTTCTTATTTTTTGCGCTTATCTGTAAAACATGCTGTGTACACTTGCTTTGGTTTTCGCACTAGTCTATAAGCCATTGTGTATTTGCTGCTGATGTTCATGCTATTGTATGATGTCTGTTTAGTGTGCCTAATAAATAAAAATAAAATAAAATAAAACTTGCAAAGTCATGGTACAGCTAACTGTAAGTTCTTACGTAAGTTGTAGAGACAGAGCTATTAGCTAGAATGAGATAGTGTGATATTCACCTCTCATGCAAAATAGCGTCGTAACTTATGTAAGAACTCACAGGTGTAAACCTGGCCTTATCGTGAGCATGGAGAAAGCCCCATACTTTACCCGTATTAAGGAGGTTGCATGCCCGTTCCAGTTTTTTAATGAAACTGTTACCTATATAGTAGGTAGATTCTGCTGAATATGGTAGTTTAATTACGTAATCCAAACTACTATGTCACATAATCTGCGCACTATATTGTCCAAGTAGTTACTATTACTCGTAAGCTTATAATTTTTCATTACACATAAGCGTGCGAATGCTCGCATGCGCAGCGGGAGTTACACTGTTTGAGTTATGGAAATGTTAGTACTTAACATTTTTAGTCTAATAGGGTTAAGCATATAATTGGTATGACAATACCGCCGCGAGATAGAGTTTCCGTCTTTAACTAACTATATTAACAAAAGAGGAACAGATAATCTATCTCGCCGCGACATACTGTCGCACAATCATGCGCTGTGCCTAATAGCTCGCCAGAGTTGGGTAAAAAGTATTTTTTTTATTGAATAATACAAACACATTACATAATCAAATTACAAGACCCATCGTTGGCTAAAACCTTAAAGAGATTTGTGTGCCGATGGGGAGTTCGAAATAATTTTACTTAGGTGCTTATTACAACCAGTGAATAAATATAAATATGCGAGTGAGAGTACGGTCGCCGTCAGTATTTGGTGAGCAGCTCAGCATATCCTTGTCGTCGACCGTACAATACCCGCAATAAAATGTAACTATGGTCACTAGACTTCAAAAAATGACTTTTAATTTGTCTTTTAATATGCTTTGTATATTTTATGTTATCAGTGACGTAACTGTTTTGTACCTCTTTGGGTAATGCGTTTATGATGTTAGGTAACAGGTAATCCTACTTTATTTTTAGTATGTAATTTACACAAGTAATCAGATTACTTTTTGCCCAACTCTGATGCTCGCAATAGTGATGATAAAATTGGGTATCACTCGGGAGAAACAAATATTGCGAACTTGATCATTAAAACACTCTTTTCTGCCCTCCGGCCGGCAAACAGCACTTTGCCGGCTGCTGCACTATGCTAAGTTGCCGCCTGCCGGCTCCGTTGAGTACAAAAATAATATACACACCTTGGCCGTTAAATGGGAAAGCCTCGGATCACATGTTTGTCGGCCTTGGCTTCGCCTCGGCCTGCAATTACACGCCATCCGAGTCATTCCCCACTTAAGCAGCCTTGGCATGTAATCTACTATGGCTTTGCCTTCGGGTTTTAATAGACACTTACTTGTAGGTATGTTATATTTAATTTACCTCCCACGTAAATCAATATACCTACTAACTATCATATAAGAGCTGTCTGGACTTTTAATTATAAATTCTATGATAATATAAGTTTCTGGGCAAATGAAGGTGAAGCATAAGTTTGGAAAATAAGCTTTTCTCAACGATAAGATTTCAGTATCAGTTAGATTGATCTTTTATTCACGTAAATATATTATCGTAAATTCCTTTTATGGTGCCGTGGACAAAATTGCAAATCAAAATCCTTAATAATTATCTTTGCTTACCGCGATACTCCTTATGCCCGCTTTCCACTGAGAGCGGAGCGTACTCATTAATGGCTCCGTTTCACGTTCATCGCTCGCGAAGGACTAGTATTCAGTTGACGGCTGCGAGTCATAGCAGCAGTGAAAGTTAAACGAACCTTAATGACTCCGCTCCGCTCGCAGTGGAAAGCAGGCATTATAGTTTCGCCATGTCCGTCTGTCTGTTATTCACAGGTAAAATAACGTAGGTAAGTCTATTATACAGGGTGTGGCCTGTAATAGGAGCAACAAATGAAACGGTACACTAATAACCCAATAAATAGTCATAATTTTATAGTTAAAACTTAAAAAAAAAAAAATTTTTTTGCAAAAAAAAAAAAAAAATCCTTTTTTTTATGTAGTTTTACTGCAGTCGACTTATACCAAAAAAGTTAAATCGGTGTAACACAAAAAAAAAAAAAATTAAATTAAACCAGTTAAAAAACCACGAGTTCAAAAAAAGTTTTTAGCTCATTTAGTTTTATGTCCACTGAACTACCAATATGTTTAATCATTAATAAGGTACAATGTTGTGATACCTAGATACATCACTCATAGCTCGTAACTTTAACATACTGTTTCTCCTTAATGGATAACTTTAAAACACTGGGACCTTTTGCGAATAACTAGAGGCAGTCAGAGGAGTCTTTCATTTGATTTTTTGCTTTAGTTACAGGGCCCACCCTGTATATTCGTTTATGTTTATTATATTATAGTTCTAAATCCGTGTATTCTCATGACATGAGCAACTAAATACGAAGACTACGAAGCCTCACATTGAACTTGGCCCGACATGTTTTTATTTTAGATTAGGTACGACAATAAGATTATAGACATTCATAATCATAAACGTTTGCTAACTTAACAAGCTGCTAATGATTGTTTGTCCCTTTCGGTCTTAACAATGTGTCCATAAGAGCAAAAGGGACAAACAATTATTAGCGGCTTGTTAAGTTAGCAGACGTTTATGAATATGGGGGTAAAACCCTAAGAAAAGTTTGGTTGCCTATGCATGTACCAACGTTCACATACTTAGTCTACTGGTCATTCGTACGTCATGTCATGATGACCCATAGAGCAAAGAATACAAAGTAGGGAGTGCAACCGGGAGTCCGGTTTAAAATTGCAAGGACAGTTTATAAATGGAATTCATTCATAAATCGTCCATGTAATTTTGCACTTACCTGTGCAATTCTCAAAAAGCTTGTGGGTGAATCTCAATTTTCGCTGAAAAATTTCTAAGTTCTATGGCGCAATTTTTTATTCGTATACTCACAAAATAAAACAACATACCTTGTAAAGGACTCCAATTTATATATGTATAAGTCATTCTGCCTTAATTTTCCCAAAGTAGTTTTGAGTTTTAGTAATTTGAAAGTTTTAGTGACAAAGAAATTAGAATGGGGCCAAAGAAATTATAAAATATGCCATATAAATTATGTGTTTCCTAGATTAGCGCCAAAGAACTTATAAAATAAGCCATAGAAATTGGATAAATTCCAGGGTTTAGGTATTGTTTCATAGTTTTATCGAGGGTATAAGTAAACCAAAAAAAAAGGATATCAGTAAACAAACATTTATTCAAAAATTTTTTAATGCAACTTATACGTTCTTTTTTTTATAAAAGAACTTAAAATCAATCGAACTTAAAATCAACGTCTAAATATCATAGATTCTTTTCTATTTAAGTTCAGTTGAAGAGTGATGTAGCTAATTTTATTTGTGTGGTACTTGTATTTATTTAAGCGATTTTTTATATGCAGAGGTTGAAGCTGAGGTACTAATAGAAAAACATCGAGATGCGGTCGATATAGGTAACATGTTCCGCAGCCGATTAACGTTAGGCCAAAGGCTTCTCCAAATAGGAGTATCCCTGCGTGGTCGAGGGACAAATTGTTGCGGGCCTACAACTTCTACATCAGATTCAGGAGAATTATTCTCACTTAGCATCAGTTCTAGTCGTGCTCGTTCTTTTTTCTGTAGTAGAAGTTTTTTAAATTTTCCCTATTTCGTTTTCTAATGGTATTTTGTTGACGAAGTGGCATTTAACTGATAAGCAAAAAATGTTTTTCTGCTTTCCTTTTATGATAGTTATATCGTTGTTTTTCTTTAAAAATTTTACAGCAATCTTCTTTTTTCTAATCTTTTCTCTTTAGTTTGCTTGTTTTTATTCATTTTTCCTAAGTTTTCCGTTATTCCGTTATTATGGATTGGCTTATTTGGTTTCAGTTTTATTTTAATAGCTGCCTTTTTTTTCTTCGCGCCATTTTTAATTATTGCATGAATCTGTAACCAATGCAATAAACTACTTCAATTTCCGAATATTTCGCTTTAGTAACAAAAACGTGCACTTAGGTGAATTGTAATATCTGAATACTTTTATATTATGCAAAAAAAAATCGCATTGAAAGATACAGGGTATCACAAACTAACTTAACATTATTATAATTATCGCTAACTTAACATTATTATATTAACAAAGCAACACTTGGAAACACTTAAATATTAATTTAAAAGCATTTTGCAACATGCCTTTCGGTCGAAAGACTAAATACCTGGAAGCTCGTCGCCATTTATTGCAATGAAATGACTACCGTCTTAAAATATGACCAGTTAATACGTTAATTTTAGAGTTTAGATCAACTATTGATTTAAAAAATCTATATTACAATGTTAGTATACACACACATACACATATTATTCGAGATTGAATCAAATATGCAGTTTTTCGGAAGAATCTTAGAGGAAAAAACAAGTATTATCTAATTTCATTGGACCAATTCTAATTTCTTTGGAACCTCGTGCCAAAGAAAACCGTAGAAATTAGCGCCAAAGAAATTAGAAATGCACACAAAATATTTTTTTACTCTTTAATTATTTTGTTTAAGAGTTCGTATTAACTTTGTAGATATAGGATACCATAGCATGCGTGCACTATAAAAATTAAAATAAAAACAAGTCATTTTTTGACACAAGTTTCACAGTCGAAGAAATTAGGCACTCATCGGCAGAAAATCCCCGAAAGGCGATATTAATAATTTTTTTGAGAAACTTGTTCACTTCACACAGGTCTACACTCCTCGGTTGTTAGAAGGCAATTGAAAGGGTGCCGTGTCATGGGGTGGGGATAGCTTAAGGAACTCGGAAAGCTCAATGCAAGAGGAGAGAAGTACGCCAGAGAAATTAGGTAATTTTATGTGGGACAAAATTGATCGGATGATAACTTTTATATAAACAAGTTTAAAAATGAAGTATTTAATATACGTTTAATTTAACTTTCATACATGGGGAAAAAACGATTTAGGAGGGTTTCATGTCGGTTAATTTGGAAATTTTGATCGCTCGAAGATAAAAACACGGTAGTGGACGCGCCAAAGAGCTTAGGTTTTTGATGTTTGATATTTTTTTTTATTACATTGTATGTTAAAATATTACGTTGTTAATGATGAATATATTAGTTTTTAAGCAGATCTTCATTCCTAAAAAAACCTGTCCTTTTTAGTTGAATATAAAGTAGGTTAACACGCGTGGACGTGTGCAAAACATGAAAATTGAGATTCACCCTTGTACATTTGGATCACGTCTTCGATTTCGATAAAAACTGGTAGGCTGGTAGAGTCAACGACGCGACGCTGAGTAACATCCACCACATTTCCCAAAATGTCCCAGGAAGTTTGTATGCAAGTTTCCATTTTTGTTACCAGAGTCTTATACATTTTCGGTAACAAGAAAGAAATGTTTCATACAAAAATTTTGGGACATTTTGGGAAATGTGGTGGATCTTTCTCATGCCTCCACTACAAGTCTGCGGATGGGTTTGCGGACGTCATCGCCGGATGCATCCGCGGACGTGTAGAGGGGGTGATTTGGTCAACTGCGGTTATGTTACCTCCACTAAACGTCTGCGGATGAGTCCGCGGACGTCGGCATATGCATCCGCAGACGAATCTCTCCAACCGTCCACACGTCTGTTGATCATTCAGTCGTAGTGGAGGGATCAGCATCATTGGCTACCAGCCTACCAATTTTTATCAAAATCTAAGACGTGATCCAAATGTACAAACTTGTTGTGAAATGCTCACCTACATACATACCTACAGATGGTTTTGAATTGGAGATGGTACGAATACAAATACTAAGCCAGATTATAAAAAGTTTGCAGGCATAGCGAATGTTTATTTCTCGTATAAATTCGGAAACTGCAGGACTAACATACTTTTAAGCAGCTTTGGAGAGTATTTTAGCATTTGTAGCTTTGTTCTCGGAGTTTGTTATATTCATAAATGTGTATGATTTTAATATACTTACATATTCAGTGCCCAACTAGCCCGCACATAAGCCATATTTTATTATTTAATATTATTATTCATCAAATTGTGCCGTTTAATAATACGGCCTGTAAGTACCTTCTTAAAGTAGGTACCTATACGGGTAATTTTCACTAAATATAAAAATTTAAACTGACGAAAAATGTAAAATTAAGTTTTAATATCATTTTAAATAAACATTATCAGCCCTCTGCCTATCATCTCTGCTAAACGTAGGTCTCTCCTATTAACTAAGATGCGATATATAGACTCCTTAGGAGGAAAATGCCAATCCGCTGGGCAAGCGGATTGGCGGTCGCAGTAATGTGTCCACTATGATGACGCTGCTGCCCATCATCAGTCTACTTTCAAAGAATGGTCAGTGACACTTGAATCCCTTAGTCGGCTTTTATGATACACGCGGGAAGATTTGGGGTGGTGACAAATGTATTATTACTGCCGTCACGGCACGGCAAGCAGACTAGTCATTATTGTTCTATTCTTATCCTTATTTGATTTAATATCATAATTTCATTCTAAACAGGAAACATCTAATAGTTCGCAACATGAAGACAGCCTATAAATAATCCGTGTTTATCACAATTGTCTTGACTGCGCCTCAATAGTGATTATTACTTGAAGCCGATTGCCTTGTAGATAATAAGTAATAACTACCCATCGCGTTCACAAGGGCTGGCCTGCTATTCACAGCCCCATTCGAGCGCCTCGCTTTACGCCAAAAAGGTATTGCTAGAACCATAGAGTTGTCATTCAATAAATGGCTAACATGGTACGAGCTAACATCATACAGTAGAATAGTATATCTTCACGAAGTGTTCACGGAGTCAAGAAAAAAACTATCCTATGTCCTTTGCCATGACATAAAATATTCTAGACACACGGTAAACTAGTCCTGGAGTCACAGTAAAAATTCATGAATATTGTTTCAGTATTTCAAATAACCGTGATTATCAAAGATAGATGCAGTTTATGCAGAGTAAAATAATGTTTTTTTTTGTCCTTAACTACATACAGCTTCAGAAGAAGAAGTCTCAGAAGGCGAGCTACATTTATCTGTATGACCCATTCAAGTAAAATAAATACAGCATTAACTTACCTACAGGGTGATGAAGGAGTTTACCGACAAACGTCAAAGGTGTATTTCTGACCACATTTTGAGACTATAGTCATTGGAACTTTTCTGGATTTGGTTAATTTCAGATATGTTTTTTTTTCAATTCACCATAAATCATAACTTACAGAAAAATGCCTGCACGATTAATAATTTTACACCATGAGCCATTGTATGTAGCCATTGTATGTAGTCATTGGACGTAGCCATTGATTGACGCTAGAGAAAATGAGAAAAGAGTTAAATATTTAACTTAAAAAAAATTCTAAAAAATTCATAATATACAATTTCTTACTTTCTATGTATTAAAAAAGGACCGAAAATGGCATTTAGTTAGCTTTCTTTTAGATATTAAATGTAATAGGTACTTAAAACTTTTAATTTATACCTACTGTTGTGTTGTACGGAGTAAATATTTCCTTTCCCCTAAAAAACAACAGAGTAAGGAAAGCATCTAGAGGTCAAGTTATATTTTGAATAGGTTCATAATAGAAGTAATGTTTTGCGAATTAGCTGGAGTTAACCACCGTGAAAATCATTGGATAGGTAGGTAATAAGATTAATAAGTCACCGCGGCCTAACTAACAATAAAGTTAATTAAGTAATTACATTTATCCTCGATATTCATCAGTATATTGTTTTTGTTGTTAATGAATATGAAATTATACCTACTACCTTATATGTAGTTACAACTCAATATTAAAGAATGGCTCTTTCTTTCAATTTGCTTTTGTGCTTATAAGACTCGTTTAGGAAGTATAGGAACATCAAACAATTATCAAAGAAGTGACCCCATTTTTATTTTTGAAATAAAAAAACAAGAAAAATTCCGTTACAGTAAAATAGACCTTAAACATAAATTAGAAATAAAAAAATTGTCCCAGGTTCTGCTGGGGAGGTAGAGTGCCCAGAACCATATTTCCAGACTGGCCATATTTCCGCTGGACCTGCTATGCTAAAGTCTTTGCGCGAAATACTGGCCAGCCCTCTGGTCATCCGATGCCTCTATAAAGCGCTTGGAAATGTCCTAATAGAAGTGACGCGTACTTCGCCCCCACGGCCCCAAAGTTTTAACCCCAGACGCACAAAGATGAAGCTACTACAGAGGGTAACATATTTGCGACGCTTGAGGTCTTCAGTCGAAGATGCCGCTGAACCAGCAGTTTGCTGTTTGGAATATAGGACGCCACTAATGCGGCTTACCAATTCAAAATCACTAAAATTAAGCTTCATTGTTCTGACATTTTGCAATGTCTACACAGGAAAGACATGGACATTTTGTTTTCTGCATGATCCATAAAAATAAAAAAAAACTGTTCTTAAATGTTACAGATGGAGTGATGGACGCGACTTTGTTTACAATAATAATCTTGTATTTGAAAGGGAAATAAACAGATAATATACGTAATATCCCTTCAACTGAAGCACTTACGTATATTCATTTTATTTGTATTAGGTACTTATAAGTAGTTGACATACTAACAGTAGTGAGAGTGACCTAATGACCCAGACAAGTCAATTTCCGAACAGATCCGACCGGGAATAGAGTTCAAGTACTTGGCAGCTTAATGAAAATTTTGAACTTTAATTGACAGCCCATGACAAGAAGAGGTACTATTAACTAAATTCAATTCTGACCCACTATTTATATAGTGGGTCAGAATTGAATTTAGTAATAGTACCTCAATAAACCTAATACCTAATCTTGTCATAGTAACGTTGAAAGTCAAAGATTCTATAATTTGATTTATAACGTCACTTTGATATGGTTCTACGGTGGGTCAGGATTCAATTTCATCGATAGAGTATAGTCAAGTGCAAAAATTTGTGTATCCTCTTATAAATATGTTACGACGTTTTTATTACGCGGTATCAAAATGCATTGGGACATATTTATGAGCATTTTTGCACCTTATTTTGCCTTTGACTATACAATAAGACAGTAAGTAAACTGAGAATACTACTGCCTACTGAGTAATCTAAAACGAAGATTGGATATTACAAGCATCAATATTCTTCGTAAAATAAAAACAATTAGCCGTTGTCTGTCGTCTGTGTTGAATTAGGTTAGCGCTATCCTGTCGCGGAAGTGTGGTCAGACCACAGACAACATGTTGTCTGTGGGTCAGACGTACCCGTGACCTCGCCTTAAATCGTCGTGGCGGCAGACCGTGGGGTATTCGTGGGTAGACCAGGGCCTCATTAAGTCATTAGCCCTGGGAGTCCCACATAACCACCCGAGTCCGTACCCCGCGCCCGTGTGGTATGCGTAACGCAATTCCCCATAAAAAAAAGTTTGGCACTGTCCTTTGGAACTTAGAACTATGCATTGTATCGAAATAAAAACCTATTCTGTTCTTTCCGGGACTGGATCTCACCAAATTGCATGAAATTTTGTAATTGGTCGCCACCTTAGGTTATAAAGTTGTAGGTACCTTAAACAAAATCAGTTGTGTGTTGTGTGACGAGTATATAGTCTACAGTTTGATTAGGTACTGGCTCCTTGACGATAAATAGCACCGCTTGGATAGACAGCTCTAGGCACAGAATAGGTAATTACTTGAAGGTAAAAGTTACTCTCGAAAAAAGAAACTAGGTTTCTTTCGCGTTTAGGTCCAAGCTTGCGGTCTAGATATTTCAACATAAACAGCTTCACCGATATAACAAAACTTCCGTAATAGACAAAAACGTTTTGAGTAATGGTGTTTTTGTTTTGACGAAAACCACAAGTTATGTAATAGACATAACATAACGATTAGATTGGCCGTGGTTTAAAAACGGAAGTTAATAATGTAAACAAACATTTTACTAAAGACAACACAATTAAAAGGCGTTTTTATAATGTCACGCGCATAAGCACTTATTTTGTATACGCGTTGTAGGTTAATTCGTTTTTATAGGTACCTACTTTAATTGCATGTGTCGTAAGGGCACAAATATTAATTTATATATTAGGCTATAAAGTACAGTCGACGTCAAAGATTTTATTATGGTTTAGCACCAAAATACCAACATGTTATAAAAGTAGGTAACGGGCGAATGGCTTAGTTAATTATTATGTGTTTTGGAAAAAGAGACGAAAAGGCTTTGTAAATTAAGCGATTCAATCATTTCAACATTTGATCTTATTAACAATGAGCATTACTTTCATAAAAGCATTATTGTTCACTTCGTTTCATAACACTGCGACCGTATTGACTGTGTGCACTATGTGTATATTATTCTCGGTTCCTGATTTTTTTTCGACGCAGTGCATTCACATTGTTCCTAAACGACAATGGTTGCTTCTATGATTCAACAACCGAAATTTTGTATATCTGGTGCCTATGAATGTTTGTTGGACAATCGACATAACGGCCATGATGCTGCCGTCCCAAAACTGCAATTACAGTCAAATCAGCCGTTATATTCGGTATACGGTAATACGAGTACTATTTTACATTTCCCGACTTCATTGGACAAAAACGAGTATATTGACACTGCCTAGACTTTGCCGTATATTGTACGACTGTTACCGATGTTAAATTATGCACAATACGGATTTCTGCATTGTAATTCGCTGTTGATTTACTATTAAGGTTAGCACGCACATTACCGGCAGCTGACGTTTGTGAGTTTGCTTGCGAATTACAATACGAAGCTGGTAATCTTAGTTTCCAATTCAGGTAATTTGTGTATTGTTCAGGAATTTTAGTATATAGAGATAAATTTTTACCTCCCTACTTATTGTATATCAATAAACAAATCCCCATTTGCGAACTTCGGAGTTCGCGGTAGGGCCGATGGCTACAATTAGGTGCCGTGACCAGGATATCATGGAATACTCACTGCACAGCGATTATGATATAGATACGTCTACCTATATATTATATTAACGACGTTAAGTTGTCATTCAACAACCCCAGCTGTAGGCTTATGATGATAGGTTGCGACTCCACTAAGGCGGAGACGAGAGCGGAGAGAAGACGTGTATGGAATCGACCAATCACATTTTTTTGTTCCGTAGTAAACAAGGAACCCTTATAGTTTCGCCATGTTCGTCTGTCCGTCTGTATGTTTGCTGTAGCATAGCTCAGTGGCCGTTTGTACTGTACATCTGCAATTTAGTTCAGGTAGGTAGGTAAACCACTAATTGGAGTTCGAGGCCATAGAATCTACGAAAATATTGCCACAACAATGAAATGTTCATACAATAGTAAATCCTTTTTTTCTAAAAACAGACGTTGAGATATCTTATTTATTGGTAATTTTAATTCGTTAATTTATAGAAACAATATTATTTACTTATTTTTACGTAAATATAAGATATTTTAATAAAAACTGAATTATCCGCAATTATTAGTAACAAAGTTGGTATTGCACTGGTATCACCTCAGGTGTTAATAACATTTGGTACCTACAGCAATTTAACTACACATAAATGAAAACCCTATTTCTGCATACGTTTAGAAAATTGCAGAATAATACATTGTAGCGTGTTTTATGTTCACATTTCGTATTCGTAAAATTCCTTTGACCTACAAATTTCTTTGGCAGTGCTATAGTTCTCCATTTAAATTCTCATAGAGATCTAACGTTTTGTTTTCTTCCGTAGGTTGTTAACAAGGTGACCCACTTGGTTCAGCCATGTTTAGCGTCGCTATACACCCCATCATCAAAAAATTAAATTCCAAATGAAATATACTGGGTGAAATGTTATAAATACTGTCTTAATAAATATGGCACGCTGTCGTTTGGTAATTTTAAGTTTTTTACAATAAAATGTTGTCACATCAATGTTAGTTAATAGAAAAGAAAAGTTTTTAGGTATTTACGTGTTTTTAAGAAAATCCTAGTTGTGACAGCCATATTAATCAGAAACGCGTAAAAACATTACAGAGGTATATAATGTTTTTTATTAGGAATTATTTAAAAAAAAAAATAATTAAATAACAAAAAGGTTGTGGAAACCTGAAAACTTTATCTGACAATTACATAAGAGACTTTGACAGATTTGACAATAACGCATCTGTCGTAATTTCGTTGGCCTCGAACTCCAATTAGTGGTATAGGTACCTATACATATTAATCACGAAGAGACAGCTTTGAGTGTTTAGACCGAGAAAGTGGTAGAATAAAATATAGTCATTTTTTTTCGGGTAGCTCCCCTACTTACTCGTAAAGTGGGGACGATTTATTTATTTTGCTGTAATCATTTAGTGTGAAGTACCATTGAATAGGTCTGTTCAAAAGAATAAGGGTCACAAAATAAAGTTATTTTTCAAAAGTTAATATTTTCGGAGATAACCGCTCCAAAATAAAAAAAGTATTTTGTCTCTAATTTTTGATCCGTGGGTCCAAAAAATATGAAAAAAATAATGAATAATGGGCTAATAGAATACGTTTATTTTAAAACGATTTCGAACATAATTGGCCCAGCCGTTTTTGAACAACTACGGAACCCTACACTGAGCAGGGTCCGACATGCTCTTGACCGGTTTTTATTTCAAGTCTACTTGCTCTAAGCACAAAGCTGATTTACTGATATATAAGAACATATATTTCTCTTTTTCACTCAGCTCCGCTCGTCTCTTCAATGCAGTCTCAGCTTTACATCGCTAGTGTAACAACGCCTAGCTGAAGACAGACGGGCTGTCAATGGCTGTCGTGTTCATTCAGTTACAGTAGTTCACCTAATATTACGTATGCGCACCGCGTAACTATGTTCGCGTGAATGTAAATCAGCTGTCTTGGCTTTACCATGCCGACAGTATAGTGAAGAACTTATTCAGCGTGGTGCTGGTTACAGCAAACACGATTCGATTACAATATCACATGGAAGTGGAGACACCCGTGATCTTCTTCACCTTTAAGTTATCAATAATCATACACTGACCTGAATCAAAGATTTGGTGTACAAACACAAGTTTTCCGAAAGCGACTAATATCATCCTACCATTCTAACTCAGAGAAGACACTAATAAAATTAATACACGTTATTGGAATGAATTTGGCTCATCGAATATTGAAAGATAGGCATTTTGTAGGCACATAAGTTCATAAAAATCTCGGATCATCGGATATAAAGAAGCTTTACCGCTATGCCATCCGCTTTTTCGAAGTTATGCACATTTTAATCTTAGTTGTAGAGCATGCAGTTTTAAAATAAATATTACTTAAAGCTTTTAGGTACCTACAATATTATACCAACAATAAAAGGAGTACAATTCTCAAAAAAATGTACATTTGGATCAAGTCTTCGATATTGATAAAATTTGGTAGGCTAGTAGAGTCAACGATACTTAGCACGATCCATTACATGTCCTAAAATGTTTGTATGAAACGTTATTTTTTTGTTACCGAAAATGTATAGGACTCTGGTAACAAAAAAGGAACGTTTCATATAGACATTTTGGGAAATTTAATCAGCATAATTTTTCCCAAAGGATCAGCATTGCGATCCAAAGAGGTAACGCCGCCAGCGTCATGGGGTCCATGTCGCTGCTCTACGGGGTATTCTTTTTATAAGGGTTTTTTTAAGGTAAGTATTTTTTATTAAATGTATTTTATCTTTTCTATTTAGATTATTAGTTTTTATTTTAGATAAGATTTCTTTGTTTGTGTGTTTATTTCATAATTTAGGATAAGTTTATACAATAAAGGTAATAAAACATCAGCATCATTGACTCTACCAGCATACCAACTTTTATAAATATATAGAAGACTTTTTGAGAAGTATTTAACTGTTAGGGTTTACAAAATGAATGAATTTAAATTATTAGGACCTTGTCCGTTACTGAGGCTGAACCTACCTATGCGATAACCTTTAAAGGGAACACATTCCCATAAACATAAATTACGTAATAAAATATCAGGACTGGATGCGCCACATTATTTATACTTAGATATCTGACTCAATAAATCAGGCTGTTATGAGGGATGTTATAGCTTATTATTTTCTATGTTAGAGGTTTTTGGAAAAAGATTTCAGTCACCATTATCTCGATTATGCTTTGCTAGTTTATTATATGAGTAAGTTAGCTGTACAATGTACATGGCCTTTGTATGTATAGACGATGGTGATCTTGTCTACAAATATGTCTTAGATTCAAACCCCGGCGAGAAAATTTGTTTGTAGTTTGACTAATCAAATAGGTCATTGTCAGTCGCAAAAATTAAACTTATCACTCTTATCAGCATGTAGGTAGGTACCTATAAATCTACATTTGTTACGATTTTATTACATAGGGTTGTATCTACCGGGAAACCTAGTTCAACCGTTAATTGTTTAATCCCAAAATTAGTACAATGAATTCCTTAACTTTAGGCATGTCCATCGAAAAGACGATGACCTTATTTTGACAATCACCCAAATAGTAGGTACAGGCAAAGGCAAAATAAGGTGTACATAAAAATGCTCGAAAATACTTATGTCCCAGTGTACTTTAATTCTGTGTGATAACTTGATAAGAACGTCATAAGATTATTCTTTCGATACATAAATTAACTATGTTTGCATTTAATGTAACCAAGTAAATTTTGTTTTATGCTAATAAACATTTCTTATTCTTATTCGCTTGACTGTAATGGTAGTCCGAATTAAATCATTAGAACGCTTGTTTGCCATCGTCTTGGTATACAAAAAATACTGTCGTTCGTACAGGTATATTTGTAGAGTAGGTAATTGAGCATCCGACATCACGGCACGGCTATAATTCTGACATGCCTTCACTTTCCGTACAAAGTATCTGTGCATATTATTTACATATTTTACATATGTACCTACTAATTAGTTGAACTGACACACGTTGTTCAGTGAAAAGTTAAATACGATAGTGACTGTACCTAGTTACATTAAAACTATTTTAAAAATCGGTCTACGTATTCTCGAACTTCGAGTTTAACATAGGTTTACCAACAGGTTTGGCAAACTACTTTAATATTAATATAGATATGAGCATAAGTAAAGCAACAAGTAGGTAAGTAAACACTCGCTGGCAAACTTCTGTCTATTCAAGATTCCGGCCTATTGAGATGCTACAAAAAGAAAATTCAGTATGAACGTAATCAGCTTCATTTAGGTCAACTTCCTATTTAGTAATCTGAGTGTTAATTTTTAGACCGTTTGGCAACGACACTAGAACTAATCGACCATCTCAATTACGCACCTGTTGGATTATAGCTAAGTTAAATCATCCAAAGCAGTCATTTCATGCATCAATCATTTTAAAATAATGACCTATCGGGGTACAGCAAGGAGCAAAATAAGACTAGAGCGGTAATCTTATATAAATTGTTGGTTCCCTCCCCCCCGTATTATTTTATTATGGACTGCGCAGTCGGCCCGCGCGCAGTATAGGAAGGAAAATCGGCGCGTGAACTTGCTTAGATCAGTGTAGTGACATTTGAGTGGTTTATTAGTGACTGGAGTTGTAAAGAGATGTGGCGGCAAATATGTTTGGTGAGCGTTTATTAATTCTTCTTAGAGGTATACGTAGTAATAACTTCAGAAGGTGCAGTAGCGGGAATTAATATGTCATCAAGGTACTGTGCGCAGTACGATTTTTTCCCCTATCGAACTATTTCATAAAATATTTGCTCTACACATATTGTGTTGAACCTTATAGATTTTTTGAAAATGCTAAGTTGCCTAATATTAACAAACCGAATTATAAATATCTAGGGACCGATATCTAGGTAATAATTATTTATATTTACAAGGCTTAACTATTATACTGAAATATTCTTCGATAACAATCCAACTTATGCGGATTACAAAGCGGCTGAAAAAAAAATTATCTCGTAATCTAGACTCTAGACGTACCAATAGAAAATGAGCCGAAATAATTGCTTTTATGAGGGCTACACTACCCTATTATTTGTACCTACTTATTTCTAACAAAAAAAAACTGGCAGTATCATATTATGACCTTACCATTATGCTTAGCACATGATTGGCGCGACAGTATCTCGCCGCGAGATAGTCTATCCGTCCCTCTTTTGTTAATATAGCTAGTGAAGGACGGGAGATCTATCTCGCGGCGACATACTGTCGCACCAATCATGTGCTAAGCCTGCAGATCCTTATTGTTCCCTGTTCCCTACAAAAGTAATAAAATAAAGTTTCATATAAAAGTAAAAAAAACATAAAAGTGAAAAAAAAAATACAAATGAAACGTAAATATAAGGATAGATAAATAAAGCTTATTCATTATTTCTTGTACCTATATAGTAGTATTGGAGGACTTATATGTTCATTATTTATGAATGAACCGAGATGGAATTGTATCAAGATGGTACGGAATAATATCAGAATAATATTTTCAGGAAAGGTTCGATATAATAAGCGTTATTTATTAATTATCTACTTGGGGTATACGAGTAAGTAAATAGTTACCTAAGCTTGGTCTACCTTTCACAGATCAGTGTAATGAATGAGCCTATATATATATATATATATACGACCTTTAGGTAATTATTTGACAAGATACGGAAGACGAGGCCCAAGCCCTCCTACGTATAATACGTATATGTATAGGTATAAATATTCGAGCCAGCTCTTTTGTACACCATGACCGCGTCTTCAAAACAATGTTCGGCTTTGCAAGCCATATCAGGGGGGGTTACCATGACGTACTAATGCGATTCAGGCCTACTACCGCAAAAATCGAAATTCGTATAAAATCGAAAGGCTTAATATTAGAATGAGCGAGACAAATCCTCGAAATCTACGAATTTCCTATTTTCGCGGTAGGGCCGCAGTTTAAGTCAAGAGAAAGGGACAAGGCTATACGAGTATATATCTGTCCCTTTTTCTGAACCTACACTGAATCGCATTAATCTAAGTATTATTATCCCAGTAATCTACTAATGCGATTCAGTTTAGGACTAATCTGAATCGCGATGTGTCAGTTCCATAGAATAACTGTCAAAAACTGACAGACCGAACCTAAACTGAATCGAATATAAGATATCATGGCCTCCCAGAGCACATCGTAATCTCAACTCGGATTGACCACGTTCAGACGGATTCGCCGTCACCAGATACGGCGTGGAGGACATGATGATGATGATGATGATGATTTATTTGAAATATTTTTACTGATCCATGGCCGTGTGGTGACGGCAGTAAGAATACATTTGTCACCACCCCAACTCTTCCCGCCGGTGTCGTAGGAGCCGACTAAGGGATTAAAGTGTCACTGACCATCCTTTGATACAAGATTGATGATGGGCAGCAGCGTCATCATAATGGACACATTACTGCGATCGCTAATCCGTTTGTCCAGCGTGGCAATTATGGGAATTTACCTCCTTATGCGTCTATACGTATAGTATAGTTAATAGGAGAGGCCTACGTCCAGCAGTGGACTGAGATAGGCTGATGAAGTTACTGATCCAAATATTTTGAGTTACGCTACATTTTCACCATCTTTAATTTTTGTTGGGACCCTTCTGCAAAGGATGCAGAAAGGTTATTTTATTGATGTAAAATTACAGGTACAAGTAAGGGAGTCATTCCAAAAATTAAGAAAGTTTTCCTACATTTCCGGAAACTTACCTACGCTTGCTTTCGATAACTGTGGCCCGTTTCTCAACATCATACATAAGATAAGGACTTCCGATTGTGTTACAAGTTACAAGCTTTCGAAAAATAAGCCCCATTGTTATTTTACAAGGGAATAAAGTTCAACCAAAGAGCAAGTGAATTTATCGTAGGAATTTTTCAACGGTGTAATGGCAAGCTTCATTATCTGTATAAAATATGAAATGTTTCGCAAATGATAGAAATAAAGAGAAGTAATTTATTCACTAAAGCATACATACGCAGGATATAACAAATGAACCAGTTAATTTGAAACATATCACAATACTTGTAGAAAAACATCATCAGTAGGTATTATTATGTACCTACACGCCATACGGAGCTCCCACAATAGGTACTGCTAAATCACATAGGTACATTCTATAAGGGTTCCGTTTTTGCCATTTTGGCTACGGAACCCTAAAAAGCAAATAAAATACATTAGTAAGTATTTTGTTATAACCATACCTGGGATAACTCGGCTGTCCCAGATCAAAGCCTAGTAAGTGTATTTAGCAAAATTTTACAGGAGAGGCAAATAAACATTTTGTTAAAAAAAACAGTAGCAGAGACCTTTATCTCACAAGACTTTGTCTTATATAAAGAAGTATAACTTTCTTTATAAGACAAACTATTGAAACTTAATATATGTGTCTTTTTAGAACTTTTATGTGCTTTACTAAGGTAAAGCCGCCCAATACCGCGGTAAATCGCAGTATTTCAAATCACTTGAAAAAATTATGGATAACTAGGCATCATAGCGACCTGGAATATTTTTTATATTTTAGTAAGTTTATTGAATTTTTAGATTCGTAACTGTATTGACTCATTTTCGATTAATATATATGACAAAAAAAATATTGAAACTAAAATAGGCGCATCTTCTATTACCGGTGTAGAAGACTTGCTCTGACTCTATTGCCGCGAATTTAGATTATATTACCGAGGGTATAAAAAATAACATTTTTCAACCATCGGTATTAGGAACGAACTTCAAAATTTAGAACTAATTACCGAGGGTTAAATGAAATAATAATGGATTGGGTTCTGTATACTATTATTAAAAATTTAATTTTTTTTAAGGGGAACAAAATAAGATTTATTTATTTATTTAGCTTTAAATGTACTAAACTTTTTTTTCTTTTGTGTTCCACTTGCAGACACTTTGGCTAACAAGTGACAACTTATTACAATGTATTTTGTCACATGCTTTATGTGTAGTTCACAGTTATACATACATTACATGGTATAGTAATTTACGGCATCGTTTCGTTACATTAATAAAAATGAAATACGTAGGTATTTAATGTATTATTATAATGTAAAATATCTGTCTGTCGTAACAACTTTTGACAACTACATATGCGATTAAACATCGTAGTAGCTAAACTAGAGTTTTTAGAGGGACAACATTTTAATAAAATTGGGACCTTACCATACGGTCCTAATTCTATTAAAATGTTGTCCCTACGGTACCCCAAAAGTGATTTATTTCGATGAAAGACTAAACTGTCACACGGTAATAGATACTTCTTTAGGAACCAATTACCGACCCACAAAATTTTGAATGACTCGGTAATACATTCTCATACATTCTATTACCGAGGGTTTGACGACTGTACCATCGGTAATAGGCTTAATTTGGAGTGTTATAAAATCTAATGCCGATTAACAAAAATAACATGATGCAGTTGTTTATTCCGCGCAAATCAAAAATATACATTATAACCTTGCTTTACAATCAAAATCACATAACTGGTATGTAAAAACAGTTCAAAAACTCAATGTTTAAACAACATGACCAAATATGGGTTACTATAGAAACGACAAAATCAGTACTGAAGTTTTTACTAAAAATTAAGGGTTTGCAGAGTACTTTTCATATCGCGGAAATAGTTTTTTTATATGGTCAATAGATCAAGATTCAATTTACTTTATTATAATACATCTACGATGACACGTAACAAAAATAATGCAAGAAAAAGCAAAACTACGTTTTTAACTATTGCCGTGGTATACCGCGGAATTAAAATTCACGAAAAAATCGACGCCTATCACCGCTGTATTTTGTTTTTTAATTTAAACGTATTTCCAGGCCGAATATATCAAAACGTCACTTACAAAATGTGAAAAAAACTATGATTAATCGTATAAAACCCACAGCATTACTAAAATTGCATCGGTTATGAAGTAAATGGTTGATAAAGTTCGAGTATACTCACTTGTGGCGCCACGCGTTTGTATGACACGTCCTCGTCCAGTGCTGCTGTCGCGGTTACTGACGAATGGTGCGTCCTTTGTTTCACTCACGCACACTAGCGCTATAAGGTCCGTTAGCCAATGGAATAAGCTTTATGCATGAAATAATTATTTTGAAGATAGTTGATTGGTCTACTTTTAAAATGCGTTATTCGAAATAACACGGTGATAGGTGCCAAATTTGGCACCCACGGTATTAGGCGCCTTTACCTTAACAACTGATTACAAAAAAATAATAGAAATGTTATGTCAATTAGAAAACTGAAACCTAGCAAGTGGTACAAAAATGGTAAATTTTACTGCTTGTAAGCAGTAAACTCTTAAAATGTCAATCCGGAATTGAAATCCGGATTAGGATTACCATTTTAATAAGGTGAAGGTAAAATTGTAGTATAGTGCATTGGGGTAATTTTAAACTACAGGAATTCTGCTCGGGTAATTTCGGAATGAATCTTTATTATGATAAAAATAACGGTGTGTTTTATGGTAATTTCAAATAAGACGACTTATGAAATGACTGCAAAGCACCCTATTTAATTGCAATCTAGGGGATTTCAATGATTTTGAAATTACTGACTACCAGTCCTTTCCCGCAGAGCTTCGCTGCAAAGTACTTGCTAACAATTTACTACACATTGAAACTTCCCAAAAACATCATTATAAGCCGATAAATGTCCACTGCTGGACATAGGCCTCCCCCAGTAGGGTCATTGCCATAACGAGTCATTTCATTTGAAGTTGTCTCGCACTTGTTTTTTGTTTTTGTAACTTTTAATATGATTTCCACTCAGTATCGCGAGCTCTTTCGATCCTGATAGGAGAAAATGTTGGTATCATCTTCTGCTACGAGTATATTGACATACTCGAGTATATTGCATGTGCAATAATTGTGCATACCATTCGAATATCACGTGTATAAACAGTACTACACACGCGACTATCGGCTTACCAGCGAAAATAAAAAAACGGCAATAAACATTCAATCAGCAATAAGTTTTTCAAAAACTGTTGTACGAAATATCATTTGATATTCACAAGTCTTTACGGTGAAGTAAAACATCGTGAGGAAACCTGCAGACACCTGCGAAGAAATTCCAGTGTGTATGTGAAGTCCCCAAAAAGTACTGGACCAGCGTCGGAACCACGTAAAATAGGCACGTTTGATGTCGAGTTGTGGAAAGAAATGACAAACACAATATAATAGCAACAATGCCAACAAGTATTGACATTATTTGATTTGTTTTATCAATACCTTCGTCGTAATTTGAAGCTTCTGATAATTTGTCCAGTGTTCTTTCATAGAGAGACAACGGACAATACCGACAAATAATGCACGACCGTAATGATAGTGACGTTATGAATTACCGAACATCCAATTTTGTTTATTATCAAATAGTAAAATTTTTTGGTCGGTTCTTTGTCGGTTAACAACCAAAACGCCCTATACCAATCGTCAGTAGAAACTAAAATGATTGCAAACAAAGCCTAAATAATTGCATAATTCCATAATCGCGCACTTTTAGAACACAATCTTGGTCTCGTCACCAACTTAAAACCTTAAGCCTTGAGTTCACATACACTTTTAGTTAAAATCATTAATATTTTGGCCACTTTGATGACGCTGCTGCCCGTCATCGATCGTCGATAAATAAATGGTCAATATCAATTCAATTCCTCAGTCTACTCTTACGACACCCGCGGGGCGGTGACAAAAACCGCAGGCAGGGAGCGCGGGAGCGGCGACCATTAGAACGCAAACTTCACTCATTACTGACTTGATAGGTTCTATTTATTGTTATATTTGAATTCCTTGTACGACCCTTCGGCAATCATTAAAATCAAAAACCTAGTAAGGGACAATTTCCATATTCAAAAACCTAGTGTGTTCCATTTACAAACTCAAAAACCTAGTATAGCATGCAGTTGCCAGGTTTTTGGACTTGAAAATGTTACTTACTAGGATTTTGAATATGTTTGTGGCATGTAAGAAATGCCCTTGCTAGGTTTGGTGGGTCTCGTAACTTTGATTCTAATTGAGATAGAAATACAGGTGTTTTTGCATTAGACGCTGCTCAGCATTTGGGGCAGATACATCAAAAAAACATATTTTGACAAAAAATGTCCCTTGCTAGGTTTTGATTTGGGACAGCCGAACTCGGGGCATTTATACGAAAGTGATGTAGCAAAGTATTTTATCGACTAAAAATATATCGATGTTACTGTGAATGACAACATCAAAATGTTATTCGGCATAAATAAATATTAGGTACTTACTCTTCAATTCAAAAAAATAAATAAATATAAACGGGTAGTTACGCGTTTATTTTAAAATAATTTTCAAAATATACAATTAATATTAAAATATCAATATTTAAATTGTCATTTTGATTAAAATGACATCTGCATACAAGAGGTCCGATATCAGATACGACATCGAACCTCTGTACTGTAATCGAGAATGTTCAATAAGCACATCTTTTATTATAATTATATCGACATCCTTTTAATTGATATCAAATCCCTATAACTTGCCCCCAGTTATCCCAGGTATGGTTATAACATACTCTACTTTAACATTAACCAGGCTTCAGCTTGGCCTTTCGTTCTGATACATACTGTATATTATCATTATCACGAAACTAATACAAGTTGAACTTACCTACTACCCGAGCAGAGCCGGGTTTTCATCTAGTTTATGTATAATTTTGCGTATCTTTCATTAGCAGAACACCTTTTACACACAGCATAGTACATTTTAATTTAATTTAGTTTGCAAATTAGAATATTCTTAATTCTTACAAATTAATTTAGAATATTAAGTATCCAAAGTAAATTAATGTATTTCTTTCACGGAGTATTTCCATTTTTCTCCAATTACTTGTATCAACAGCAGACCAACCAATTTACGGAAAAAGAAATCATTTAGTAAAAAGGGCATTACTAAAGAACTTTTCCTTAGGACCAATATTTAGCTTGCGGAGTCGTGGCCTATTAGTCTCACTTTCCATCCAATCTCTCGAGCAAAGGCGAGGGCTCATTATAAATACAATGGTCAGTAAAATGGATTTTATCTGCCTGTTAGTTCGGCTGTATTCATAATATTAGGATGAAAAGACGATACTCAATTAATCTCTAGACTCTTTTCATTACCTAACAAAGTATTTTCCAAAAATATATCACAAACCGGAAATAAATTAATCTAAATGTCGCGCGAGTCTCATTTAAATTATATTTCAGCTATTTTCATTGAACAACTTTATATGATTTATATGAGAATTTATATGATTTTACAAAAAAAACAGTTTGCAAAAAGTACATAATTCTGTCTTTTATCCGCAAAATAGAATAATTATAACAATAAAAAGAAATCAACATAATGCATATAATATAACTATAATCGAATTAAATACTACCCACAGTACTCACACATGAAACACTCGAAGCGTCGATTAAATATTGTCATAAAACACAAGTGAGGTAATTATCATCATCATCATCAATCAGCCGAAAGCCGTCCACTGCTGAAGAGTGGACGTCTTTCGGCTGGATGCGGGTGGCACAGGACCGGTCATTGTGGTAATATTTGAGGGAGGCTCAGCAGTGGAAGTGAGGCAAACAATAATTAATTACCATTTTAAACTCCGACGTATTATGTCAATACTTTTCATTTCGGACGCTACAGTAAACCAGTGTCCAAATTGAAACTTAGTTTTGATAAAATAAACGTATTGTAAAACACAAATCAAATTATTTATTAACTAAATATTTTGATTTAAGCTTTTCATTTTTCCCTAGTAGTCACGCTACTTTAAACTATGTAAATTATAAATATTCGATGTCACATACCAAAGAAAAACGACCAAGATCACCTCCGATACGAGGTGGGGACGTTACGTGATCTTGGTCGTTTTTCTTTCGTATATGACATCTAATATTTATAATTTAGTTTAGACAGTTTTGTGAAAATAAATATCGTGTCGACAAAGCTTTCGTTACGACTACCTTGTCCCATTAGCCGAGTAATGCCAAGTGCAACTGCAATTAACCACACCGCATTTCCCTGGCAATTTCTAAAGCGCCGACACTTGATATACCGCGACGGCATCGCTTACTGTCGCCTATTGACCACTCCACTCTCATTTGCTATATATAGCTCTCATATATTCTAGGGCATAATTGTACACATAGTACAGTCAACAGATTGGAACCTCACTCTACAACCTTGTCAAAAATGTTAAAATGACAAGAAGACACATTTATCAGCATGCGTACGCACTTTGTCTAATAAAATTGCCCGTTTAGTATGAAACGTGTAAGCATGCGTACGCATGCGAAAAGCTGGACGCGGTCCCACGGTTTACCCTTGAATCGCCGACAAACATTTAATCGAATATTGTTTCAAAGACAACGATTCAAGTATTTTCATTTCATCGACAAGTCATTCTGTCGAAGAATCGTTTCGAATAAATTTAAATCAAGGACTTTTAAATGGTATTTGAGTTATTTTGTGTATAGCTTATATTGAGGTTTTTTGTTACGGATTTTTTATTTCAATATGTTTTAAATTTAGTAATGTTTATTCCACGTAATATTATTTCAATTTGTAATATTTCGTTTCTGGGTTGCAATAAAAAAAAATAACCTCGAAGACTAAGGCGGGAGCAAAGCCCCCGCCTTAGTCTTCTAACCTAACCTGTCCGAGTCGGATCTGCCCCGGAAGGTTTTGTTCGCTCGCTTCGCTCGCTCATTCGGCCATTTTTTTTCAAAATATTTATTTTCATAACTACAATTTATGAACATTTGATTTTGGGAAACAGTTTTTCCTACAAAACATGCTTGTTTTAGCGTATTCTGCACGATATATTAATAAATATACTTGTCATAATGCCACTAACATCCATCGAATTTTTTATAAGTCCTCAGCCCCATTCCAACCCAGCCGAAAAATGTATAAATGTACGACAAATAAAAATGTATTGTAGTAATATGTCGAATAAATGAATTTCAATGTTTAGTAGTTGAGACAATTCAAATAATTTGAAACAAATTACTGAACAAGTGATATTCGTTGAATAGTTTTTCAGTGCAGTAAAAGTTTTTTAATTGAACAGTATGTGTAACAAAAAAATCCCAAACGAAATTCCTAGTACTGAAGTTTCGATGAATCGTTGTCGATGAAATGAAATTCGATTAAACGTTTGTCGGCAAAATGAATGGATACCCGGTCCCACACTAAATTGATATTTTCTATAGACAAAATGCGTAAGCATGCTGATAAATGTGTCTTTATCCTTAGAGATTTCTTTCCTTTTGGTTCAAGGTTATTGTGACATAGTTCCTGAATCCTGAGTGGTCTAGGGTTCCAATTCAATTAGTGGTCAAAAATATTTGATCATGCACTCTAACACCATGACAAAAGAGGCCTGCTCAGATATTTGTGAGCACTCTGGCCGCTCCGATATATCTGATGGTGACTGTACCTACTGACGAGTACATAATACATTTATTACTTATTTATTATTGTACATTTTGGCCAGCCTATCGTAGCCCAGTACACAGGAACACAATGGAAGTGTTCTTTTTTTTTTGAGTACCTATTCATATTTGGTCTTATAGTGAAAAGTTGTTCAAAATCATTAATAGATTCAACATGAATCTGATACCTATTATCTTGTGTACCCGTTTTTGACACAGCCTGTATAAGTGTCTTCACAGGGATTCTAACTAAAGACTTGCAGTTTAATAGGCAGGGTCATTTGGTTATAACTAGCAAGGCACCGAAAAGTTTCATAAGTTGCAAAAGTTGCATCTTGAATGGTCTCCGGAATTTAAATTTTACAATGAATCTAATCATGCCAAAACCATTTATACATGCCTTTTAAGATACATTTTATGTCTTGTTTACTCAATTGTGCAATACAATATTCTTCATAACACTTTTTATAAGTTTTCATGGAAACATTCTCAATGAGAACTTGCTCTTAAATTCTCAAGAAAATTCCTGGAATTTTCCGAGTATATTCCCGCAATTTTGAGAATATTCTGCAACTTATACATTGCTGGTTCCATCCAACTAAATGAAGCAGGCCGTCAAAACGCATTTGCAGATCAGACATCGTTTAGAGGATAAAATAAATACCAATACAATATTATGAAGAAAGTTAAGCATATATAACTCACTCAATCGTGTTCGTTTAAAGGTGGATTTAGACCAAACGAGGAATGCTCATTCCATCCCCCACTCTACGAAATTCGTTCGTTACACAAAACGTGATTCGTCGAAATTTCGTAGAGCGGGCGATAGAATAAGCATTCGCTCGTTTGGTCTAAATCCACCTTAGCGTTATCTAACCTAAGCTATTCGCGGATCATGGGCATATTTGTATGGAGAGTGGACCAAGAACCAACAGAGCTGAAAGTGGTGTCATTAAATAGGTATTTACATTTATTTCATTTCATTCTATGGGCACTTTATTCAATTCCATTGCAAAACGGAGATATTTGTACTTTAGTCAGAGTAAATACTATGATGATTGGTGTGTGGTCGACGGTGATTTACTTAGAGAGTACAAGCAGAACGCCTTACTCATATGAAATTATCCCATGGAATTCAGCTTTGCACCTATAGAATGAAATAAAGTACATAAACAGACCTTTTTAATGATACTACTCCGAGCTCTGTTGGTTTTTGGTCCATTTTGACGCATAGTCCTTTAAAAAGTGTCGGGCCCAACCTGAAACTAAATACGGGGAAAAGTATTACCCGAGTAAGTGCACTTCCCAGCATAATAGAAGAATACGATGTTTGGCATTAGTGGTATTGAAAGCTACCAGAAAGGAAAGTTGATAATAAAATATCCGCCCCATTTGCTTCTGACCGCTGGCAAAAACAAAATGTCCGGCACAGATAAACAGAGAAATATTTCACTAATGGACGAGCGGACATCAATAGTAATAAAGGGTCAATCAATAGGTACATTACATATAGCCCAGGAAAGATGCGTTTATTAAAAAATATATTTACAGTCGTGATTTTTGTTAATGTCGTTTTCAAGTTTAATGTAAGATGAGATGCTGGATGCGTAAATTAACCATGTAACTGTAATGAGAGTGACCATTTGATCGTCTGTTTATTTACTTACGATACAAGTCAAAGTGTCACACTACATCTGGATAAGTATTATTTTGATATCTAGACATAACAACAGTAAAATTTGTACAATTAATAAATAAACATGCAAGAAATCAGTCACTTTCATTACACTCTTGCAGCACATGGAATTGCCCGGATAATATTTATTTAGGATTGTCCCTATGTCCTATGATATTCATAAAGATCGTGTTAGGGAACCGAAATAAATATTAAAATTGTATGTTTACGAAATAAGTTTATGTTTAATGCTTGTTGTATTGTAACTACTCCGTTTAGGGGCTCAACAGTACCTATCGTAAACTGATTAGAAAAAAGTAGAAAAAAAATGTTAAAAGAAAAATCTATCAATTATTTGGTCGTTGCAGAAACAAAAAAAATGTCGCGATTTTTTTTCCTACGTCTCCTAGATAGAATACAATACTGGCCTGCTACCGCGAACACCGACGTTCGCAAATTTCGGAGATTTATCTCTGTCACTGTAACGAAGGCGTCATTAGAGTGACAGAGAAATATCCCCGAAATTTGCGAACTTCGATGTTCACGGTCCACATTCACCACTATTTGTGCTACGCCTTGTAGTAAGGCCTACAATAGAACCACGTGATTACATTTTTAAATGTATGTCAGAAAACGTTGCTATTTTTAATAACATATTTGCCAAGTCGTCCTATTTGTGAGACCGGTATCTATCACACCAACGCCATGGAAAATATCTCATAACTTCTTTCACGACAAACTTGAGTGATTGATCTGTGCGTGTATTTGAGGCATCTATAGCCCCATTTAGACGGTTCCATAACTTGCATGAGTTTCATTACATTTCTGACTACTGAACTAATAAGCAACGGATAACCTTCACTCTATAGTTTAAACATTTTGAAAGTTCGATTCCATAATTAATGTCAGATTTGAAATTATAGGTAGGTATTATCAATTATCAGACATCGGATTCCGTGGGGCGAAACTTCTTGACAGCTAGGGATTTCCTATATCGATAAACTCGTTTTAGTTCTATATACTAGTGACCGCCCCCAACATTGTGTTTTTTGTAACTATTGATCACTTTATGAAATTTTGTTATGCTCCTATAGGAGCCTTTACGGCCTGTTTCACAATCCCTGGATAAATATATCCGCCAGATAAAATTATCGCTATCCTTTTCCCCTGGCATAACTATAAACGAAAAAGACACCTAACATTTATTTGACAAGTATTTTTTGAATATTTCTTGCTGGTGAAACAGGCCTTTACACTTATAATATAATTACCTATACTTAACATCTACGAATATTTTCGTTGCTTATCATGAACAACGCTGTATTTCAAAATAGTACGCGCCTGCAATTGGAATTCTTGTGCTTCAATGTTAGAATTCAAATTACGACAAGATAGTGCCTAGAGATGCAGCATTGTTCATGATAAGCGTCTATTCATCGTCCTTACTCTCGTTTATCCCTTATGGTAGTGACCTTTCCATTGTTTTCTTCTTTATTTTTTTTCTACATTTTGTATAGCTAAACTAAACACTTATTTAATATGCCGATATTAATTGAGTTCAAGGCATTGAGTACCTAAATTGAATCTAAATTAATTTAATTAAACTTTTACGGCTTCCATTGGACTTGTAAAGGTTTTTAATTTTAACCGCAAAGCGCTCAATTTCGTGGAGTTTTAAAATCAATTAGCCATTCTTTTTCACTTCATTGTCCCAAGGCATAGGTGACTTGAACAATTCGATTATAACTTTTAATAAAACCGACGAAGCCCTTTTACGTTCAAAAACTGGTAATGTTATTAATTTCAAATTGAACTGACCCTTTTTTATCAATCCCGATTATCGAATGTTTTGAAACATTGAAATGAAGTCACGAGTAGTAAAAAGGTAAAGTACCTAATGTAATTGCAGTCATATCATACACAACGGTAATTTAAGAGTACTGTTATTAATTTCAAATTGAACTGATCGCTTACCCTTTTTTGTCAATCCCGATTATCGAATGTTTTGAAACTTTGAAATGAAGTCACGAGTAGTAAAAAGGTAAAGTACCTAATGTAATTGCAGTCATATCATACACAACGGTAATTTAAGAGCATAGAGCATCGCCGATTTTCATATCTAAGGGAATATCGGACGTGGTCAGTATCACAACATATTATTGTGTGATGATATGATGGCAGAGTATAACCCAAAAATCAAGAATTCATTTCTCGACTGTTTCCAACTCCAAAACTAAACTGATCGTAATAATATTCCGCCTTTTTATTAGTGGCGGACTATACGCGGTTTATACAATTTTCTATGTTTTGTGCAATAAAGTTTAAATAAATAAATATATGTTGGAAACATTATGTTAAGGAAGTATTTACGCTCCACAATTCCGATTTATGTGTATCATATCCGAATTCCAGCCTAGGTATGTCAACTTATAATTTTAGGCAATTTTGGAAAGGCTCTAAATTTCAAAGATACACAATAAAAATGAAAATAGTTTGACGTAGATATTCATCATATCTCTCTTTCATCACGGGCCTATAAATCCCGGTATTTTGACAGGCTTGCGCGGGGATACAGATCCAACACGTAGAGGCCCTTTGGAGAAATTTGCTGTGTTTTACACCTGCTGCAACCCATTCACGGGCACAAAAATAGATATCCGTGAACCGGTCCCAGCAGGCATATAGAGGCTATTGGAGATTAGGTATATGGAAAAGACTAATGGGTTATGGTGATGAAGGTTGGATGGATAAGAGATGGAGCTATAGAAAAGAGGTCCGGACACCTGCCATAACAATGATTTCTCTTTGCTATCGAGGCAGGCGGTGACTCGCCGCCGACTAGATGGGCCCCCGTAAATGCCGTCACAAGAGACAGCCAGGAGCAACACCGGTGTAGGCGGCTCAGGAGTGTAGAGAGGTGTACACCGCTTTCTGCGCAGTGGCTTGACAGCCGCTGCACCAACTCGCGACTTACGCAAATTTACACTTCCACCCCTGGAGCATATAGCTCTGACGACTCCTCTCTGGACGGCCAGTTAAGGCAAGCCAGAGCTGAGAGTCCTACGGGTCCCCTTGGGGTTCCACTCCGACCGACGAAGACACGCCGGAGGCGGGGACCCTGACCGACTCTTGGGAGCACTAGGGTCCGTGGGGTCGTTACTCCCCAACAGCTCGCTACAAGCTGCCCTGCGGCCTTCATCATATTATTATTAATCTGTATTAGAAAAGAAACGGTCGAGAACCTTTGTATGGGAAAAAGATCGCTTCAAATGACTCTTAAGTAGTTACCTTTCCATAAACATCTCTGCCCTGAAGGCATTTACCCTATGTGAGTAGTGAAAGTGCGTTTACCTCCAAGTACTGTATTATTATTTCATATTCGTTAGCAAATTACTAAAATGAGTTGTCTCGCCCTAATATATTTATAAATACTATATAATAGTAAAGCCTGCCTTCCAATGAACCTTAATTACGAATAAATTAGTTGGGATACATATATGAATTGTTCCATGGGAACTGGAACAATTCATATATGTATCTTCTACGTATCAATTTGAAAATGGATATTCTTTATTATCATTGCAACATTTCACGTGGTCCCATTTTATTTAATACTACCTATTTCTCTTGATAATTACCTATGTTGTTTAGTGTTACTTCAGTCTGTTCGTTTTATGTTGATAATTAAGTTGTTTGTAAATGAATTTGGGATGGGGAGAGACTAACGTATTCTTAAGGTGCGTTTAAACCAAAAGAGCATTCGCTGTTCTAGCGCCCGTTCTACGAAATCAACCAATCACGTTTTGTGTACCCACTCGAATTTTGTAGAGTGGGAGGTTAGAACAGCGAACCTTTACTTATCAACTTAAACTAAAACAAGAAATGTTTACTAAATCATAGGCAAATCAGAAGTCTCAAAGAATGTACGAGTAATAAATGGGCCAGAATATCCTAACATCAAACCTATTTCCCTGAATTATATTCCTTAGAAGTGCCTTCGTATTTTCACATGAATGAGCTCCTGTATACTTTAGGAATTTAAATACAAACAAATTTACAAAGAAGCTTCGGCCTTGAGCGGCAGGTCAAGTGTACAATAATCACGAGATAGCTAAATAATTGATTCTCAACAAAAGCAGAACGGCGACTTTCAGTATCTTTTATCAACTGCACCTGACGCAAGATTTTCCGATCGACTTGCTGTCATCGAATTGGGCACGATTACACCACAATGGTTTTGGCATTGTATTTTGTTAGACATCGAGATTATTTTGATTACAGCTTCTGTTTGGGTTACGTTGTCAAAGAAATTAGCTATTGTTATAAATAACGACGTGAGGCGACAATTTCGTAGTTTTCATACCGAGTTTGTCTAATAAAAAATAGCAAATGTTGTAACATCAATATCACGACATGAGTATCCAAATCGCTTAGTTTTTTATGACACTATATATTTTAAATAGGTAGCGAATTGAAAATCCAATATTGTCAAAGGAATATTGAACGCGGTCACCGAATCCTTATTAAATACTATAATATCTCTCTCTCTCCTATTTAAGAGCTTTGCTCTTGTCAGTGTAGCTCAAAGCACGCTCGCCACTTTCCTCGATAATAAAGTTTTGTCATAATTTTAGTACATTTTTTCTATCCAGTAAAACATGTCGCGACTTCGCGAGTGCTGCGCAGTGAACACAGTGACTAAAGGTGCATTCAGACCAAACGAGCATTCGCTATTCTATCCCGCACTCTACGAAATCAACGAATCACGTTTTGTGTAACGATAGAATTTCGTAGAGTGGGGGGTTAGAATAGCGAATGCTCGTCTGCTCTGAATGCACCTTAAGATGTAGGTACCTACGTGAGTTAAACCGCATAATTATTATAATACCAGCGCCGTGGTTTGTCGTGGCATCATGCTCAAAGGAACCACAACACTTAAACAGGACCTCCTAACGTCTTTCCAGTTACATTTTTGTTTATTTTTATTGTGACGTAAAATAAACGTGTTTTTCTTTCATTCTCACTAATTAATAACGTAATTAAATGCTTTTAAGTCTAGGGTTTTTTGAACAATGTTTAATAAGAATAATAAGTAAATACGAGTATGTGACCCGTGTTTATATCTCTAAGCTATATTTACTGACTGAACATCATAATTTCATAATGGGACCATTTTTACCAGATTATCCCAGTAAAATGGGAATTAAGTGACATTACATTAAGCGATTATAAGACCCTTAGCAAGATATTACAGTCCATTGAACTTTGACCTGCTTATGCCATTTTTGGTTTACATGGAAGCAAAGAAAACACATCATTAGCGGTTCACGGGTAAACTTTTTAGCTTAGTCCGCGTAAAACGGTTCGCTTAAGAGCAACTATTTAAGAGAATAAATACGCTAGTTAGGAAGTAAACTTGGTGCGCGTGGCTTAAGTAATGATATTTACCTACTTAGTTTACTCATACTCGTATTCGTAATAATTGCAATCTTATTACATGTCAATTTGAAAGAAGAAAAATAATAATTTATTGTTAATAGTTGGGTAGTTCTATGCGATTATTCCGTCGCACAAATCAAGTCATTACCATTCCCAAATTATTGACGAACTGCATATAAATAGTGGAGTCATTTTCGGTTATCTTGTAGCAGACGCATGTTTGTCTGCTATTCTGTATAATATTTTATAAAACGGAAAATAAAGTGGTGATGGACTGATGGTAATGAACAATAAAAACGTATAAAAAATCGCATAGAAACACCGAGTTACAGTTGGTACGTATGCAATAAAACAATAGGTACTTATGGTGTTTGTTATTAAACATTATACATTATAACATTATACATTATTAACATAGCCCGTTTAGAACGTAGGTAGATATGTGCGTATGTTTGCTAAGCATGTTGTATGGGTCACCACATTAATGAGATAGGTGGGTCGATTAAAAAAAAACAAGAGGCTTCAATGAAAACAATTAACTTTATATTTGTCTGTTGCGATGTTACCCATATAGTTTGTCTGATTAACTTTCGTAACCGATGGGAAACGATCGTGATTTTTGTTTTCATGTACTAGTACAATTTAAGCTACAAGTGCGAAAAAAATTAAGTTCTAAACGAGTGAAGATAAATTAAAGCACGACCGAAGGGAGTGCTTTAAATCGACACGAGTTACGGATTTTGTTTTCGCACGTGTATCGTACGGCGTTTTTCAGTACATATGGCTCTCCGAACATTTCGACCTGACGTAAAATGAGCCAGTTCTCGCACTAGCGCGTAAAAAAAGCGCTTTCTGGACTGAAAAATGTTTTTGTTCTTTTCGGTATTCGCCAAGTTCAAAATTCAAATAAATAAATGAAAACATGTTTATTTTTGTAAACAGTAAGGGTAAAAATGTCAGAATGGTTAGGAACTTCTAGTAAGTTTTTAATGCTTGTACCTGACAGAAGGTCCCATCACAAGACCCTTCCTCGTGTGCCGGAAATATTTGTTTCAAGATTTGTTTCTAATAGTTTTTCCGTATGCGAATCTACGTCAAAGCATACGAGGGATCTATATTTTCTGAAGTTTTAAATGTGTATTTTTGACAAAATATTATAACTTAAGTGCATAGGTGAGTTATTGGTCATAACCATAACTTATCTTATAAAGAACACTTTTATGACTCATAAGAGTGTTCTCATTGTTTTTGTTTATAAACCGTGTAAACGATTAAGACAGAAAACATCGCTGTCTTTTTGTTTTTTACTTACCTACTCGCGTATATAAATTACACTTATTAATTCGCAATTTCCTGGTATTTAAAATTATGTAGAAAAGTAGCAATTTGTTGACTGCCATAAGGCCATAACATACCACGATGTGCGGGAAAGAATAAAGCCTCATGCACGTGCTAACTGACGTATTGATATTCGATTCAAATGGTATTGGTTTATGCGTTCGCATGTTGCTTTGCTTTACTTTTTTGTTTCTCTACATCAAGTGCTGTGCACGTAGGTAAACACGAATTCAGAATTGGTCTATTGCTATCAATTTAACTAAGGAAGAATTATTGAGGTATGCGCTCACAAATATCAGAGCAGACCTCCATTATTATGTGCATCCATTATTTTTATTAAGACCTCCATTGATAGGCGTAGAAATTTAGATATAGGTTAGGTTAAGTAGGTTAGTTACTAGATTTAATCTATGTACATAAATTGTAGTTTTGAAAATAAATACTGCTAACTTAAAAAAAAGACCTCCATTATTTTTGTGCACCGTGGCCGATCAGGTGTAATCTGATGATGACTGGACACAACCGCATTTATATAATTTGTGTTCCATCCGTTAATGTACAGTTCCTTGTCTATAATAACAACTACACGTAATATGAACATAGGCCTCCTCCAAAGATTGCCACAATGACCGGTCCTGTGCCACCTGCATCCAGCGGACTCCTGCGACCTTCACCAGGTCATCAGTCCACTTTGTGGGGGGCCTCCTACCCACGCTGAGCCTTCCTGTACGTGGCCGCCACTCGAGAACATTTCCGCCCCAACGGCCATCGGCCGTCACCTCTTTAATCTACCTAAAATTAGGACCAACACTGGGAAGCGTGCACCTTTGTACAGACTATGCAACCGCTACAATAAATCCTTTGGTGAAATCGACCTATTCTACAAATCTCGCGCCCAGTTTAAAGCTACTATCTAAAAACTACCACAGCCAAATTATTCATAGCTTTTTATTTAATTCCACACACATTCTTTTTTCTTAGTCAATGCTGCTTTGTTAACTATGTTATTATTTGAAATTAAGTTTGGTTTTTGTGTTCATAGTAAGATACAGCAAGAAAGCATCTGTAGATACCTACTGGTTAATGTAACATACTTTTTGTAATATTTATCCTATAGGTATGTATTTTTCTGTATTATCTCCTTTGTTAAATAAATACAAGTTCAATGTCCTTAGCTAATTGATTATTAGACAATTTAGTAACTTCTCAACAGACAAAAAGTTATTAGAGCGGCAATATTATAATTTCGGTTTCATTACATAGTATTATGACATTTTATTGTGTTCCGAGCAAGTCGTGACAATGAAACATTAATCTAAAACACTTGCAGTCGTTTTTTGCAACTTTAAATTCAGTGACTAAACATGTGGTAGTAAAAGTGCTATTTTTGTTGCGCATAAATGGTAATATCTACTACCACGTATTCACGTATTGGTATGGAAATTTATTTACATAAAAATAATTGGCAGAAATACTTAGTGCGTAGGTATGTCGCGCTCGCTTCTACACAATACATAAATACCTAAATGTCACCTATCAGAGCGGATACGCGTAAGTATTCATAATTAACTATGAAAGTTATAAATCAGGTTTAACATATTTAAACATGAGAATGAATGCTGTTTGACGTTTTAAATATTAAATGTTTTTTTTTATATTTAAGTTAGATAAAATAATTTTTGAAACATAATAAATAAACCGGCCAAGAGCATGTCGGGCCACGCGTAGTTATTCAAACACGGCTGGGCCGATTATGTTCGAAATAGTTTTATTTTAAAGTATTCTATAAGCCCACTATTCATGACTTTTTTCATATTTTTTGGACCTACGGATCAAAAGTTAGAGGGCGTATTCTTTTTTAAGAAAACTATTAAATGATGCCCCACACTATACGATTACAGCAAATAAAAAAAAACATGGTGAAGTAGGGACTTCACCAATTGGGGAGGTACCCGAAAAAAAAATATTTTCTACTTTTTATTGTACCACTTTTGTTGGCATGATTAATATGTATTACCTACCTGTACCAAATTGCAGATTTCTAGTATTAACGGCTAGACGGGCATGGCGAAACTATAAGGGTTCCGTTTTTGCCAGTTTGGCTACGGAACCCTAAAACAATACTGAATCGATGTTTTTTATATATTTTGGTGTGCTTAATATGTTTAATAGTAAACGTAAATACCTATCGGCAATAATGTTCGAACCTTTAACCCAACTCCAAAGGATGGTAGAACAATCATCATCATGACAGATTTGCGTAAATTTGCAAAAAAAAACCTATTGAGATGCCATAGCTCGATTTTTTTCCATACAACGACGATACAACCTATTTTACAGGCTTCCCCGTTTAACTTGCATGACATGACAAACAAGTAACTAAGTAGATCATCCCTACATACAAACAAACATACCTTTAAATAATACTCTGCCTACTCCATGCTAGTCAGATGAAAATGGCAAATGTTCGAATTTGTAGATAAGTAGATTACGTCGCTAGTGGGGAAAGTTGAGAGAAGTTCCGTAACTAACCAAGTTTGGCGGAAACGAAGTGTTATCATAATTTCAAGAGGTAACTTTACGAACAAGTTACGCCGATCCATTCGAGAATTTTTACCTGAATCATTTAGAAAAAAAATATTTGTACGGATAAATAAAATATGGAACAATTTTACACAAATTTACCTAATCACACGGTAGGCTCAATTAAGGCTTATATTACGGGTATTAATAGATATTTACATACATACCTATAGAAACATATATTTGTTATAAACGCCCTCGTCGGAATTCGAACTTAGAACCTCCAGTTTCGCAGGCATTACCCATTAAGCTGTGGAGGCCGTGAAAAATGTGTTGTTCTCAGGGCAAAGAGCCCACATTGTCGATGGTGCTTATGGCGGTATGTTTGTATTTTGTATACAACGCCGGGAGGCGTAAGCGCCAGCGACAATGAGAATAGGTATACCTCGATATTTTTCTAGCAGCAACAAGAGATTGACAAAATTGAACATCGACATAAGTGTTATCGATGAGTACACCATATTCTCATACAGATACTAACTTCGTAAAATAAGGAATCACGAAATACAGGACATGATTTAGGCTTTGTTTAAAATATCTAATACTTCATATAAATTATTTCCTATGGTGTTAGAGTATATTTTATTTGTTTTTGTTCTTTTGATGAGTACTTAATACAATAGATAAGAAAAATAATTATCGTTTTGAATATGATTTGCATTCTGTTAATTTATCTCTAAGTTAGGGCACATTATTTATTTATCGACCAACAGATTTATTTATAAGAATTATCGATAAACAGTTATATCGATGTTTGATTGTGTCAATCCCTCGTTTTTACTAGAAAAATATCGAGGTACACCAATGAATATGAACGTTTAACATCCGGAAAATTATACAATAGGTACTAAAAGGCTTGGGAGCGTGAAATGTATCGCAAATGATGTCGAATTGTTTTATATCATGCAATATAATCCATTCAGTATTTAATCAAAGTATTTAGAATTGGCACAGCAGTAGCCGTACTATGAGTTGGAAAGTAAAGGATAGATACGTTAGGTTTTTTTTTACTCGATAGGTAATGCATTAAGGTGCATGCAGGCCAAAAGAGTATTCGCTGTTCTATTCTCCACTCTACGAAATCAACGAATCAAATCAACGAGGGATGAATATTGGATAGTCTATCTCGCGGCGACAAATTGTCGCACTGATCCTGTGCTAAGCCTACTGGTTATACTCGTGCAAAACCGACGCAAACATTTTAACACTGAATCCATTTAAACCTTCTTGACGCCAATTACTGACATATCCACATCGCAGGCTCAACGCCAAAGACCTATACATATGTAAGTCACGATCCACAGAGTAACGTAGACCTACACACACGTGCGCAAAGTACTAGAAATTCAGTTCTGGCACTTTGCTGACTTGGAGTCACACTGACAGCTTTTGTATTTGTCGTGGTGTCGAAAAGGTTAATTTCCAACCATGGTAAAAAGCTACATCAACAACAATGCTGTTCTTATATCATCACAACAAATCTAAAAAATCAGTTCAACCTGCCAGACGCCGAATGGGTCGAGTTATAGATCACTTTCCTAGTCGATGGGCCATATTAAATAGTTGTTGGCGGTGTGGTACTCATTTAATATGACAGTGCAGACTGCAGACATATGTTTTATTATCACTCATTTCATCGCAAAATGCGTTTGTGAAACGTGCCACTGTAGTCCTAAATAATACAAAATAAGTATTGGCAGCTAAGTATCTACTGGCAATTTCGTTGATTGTAATTAATAATAGTTTTTAAGGAATTAAGCATTTAACACTACTTACACACACGTCGTTTGTATGTACGTACACGAACACAGGTACTGCAAGCGAAGCACTATAGAGCAATTCTAGCATAGTTGAAAAGTTCCAGCTTAGCTAATACTCGTAGTATATTACCTACGATATAAGTACGAAAAAAAGAAGTTCGAAACGAGTGGCGATAAATCGGAACACGACCGAAAGGGAGGGAGAGAGGAAGTTTTAAATCGACATGAGAGAATTTCCTTTTCGCACGTGTATCGTACGACGTTTTTCAGTACCTACAGGTCTTCCGAAGTTTATGTATATTTTTGACACCAAAAATGTTATTCCTTATAAGTACATAATGCAAAAGACGGCGTCATGTACCCTACATTCTCGTGGAATGCACCAGCAGCTGGACAGATGCCCGGTCTGCTTGAGTTGTCGCGAGACTTGCAGCTTACAAATTAAATATGTTTTTACTATACTGGTGATAGTGGTGATGGGTCAATGAATTTAGATACTTTCTTGATGATACGGAGTTAGGGCGAGGTAGTCTGTAGAATACGGAACAGTCCAAATGGAAGCAACAAAACCAATTGTGTCGTCTGTGCCGCACCAATGCGCGCGAGTGCAATCGTCGCGCACATTTTTTGTCCCAAGATACACACTTTTTCCTCGGTAGTGACATAGTTTCCTTTAATTGATGATTACGTGACATGATGTAATAGAAAATTGTCATACATTTTTTGTCGATGGCTAATCGGCTTTTGGGTTCGTTAAGCAATTGCGGGCATGACTTTCTTGGTCTTTGTTGGCCGTTGTTATTAGAACTTTAATTATTGTGTCCGTAGAATTGATTGAATTTGGAGCTGGTTTTCGATTTTACATATCGACGTTATATAACACAGTATTGGTGCCTATTTGGGTCACTAAAGCAGGTGACTCAACTACGTTTTTGTGATATTTTCTCTTATATTATTATCTTACTGATTTTGTTTACTTACTCCTGAAAAGTATGGCACTATAGTTTAATCTAAGTGAATAGTTTGACCGATATACGTATCCCGAATTGGACACTTAGCTCATTAGTGGTCCGACGTTAGGTATGTCGTCGTGAAATAGACTTGCCGTCTTTTACTATGTCTATATCTTTTATAATAGGGACGGATAGTTTATAGATCTATGTTGCCGCGACATATTGCTACTTTAATTATGTGTTAACCTTGATGGTACGATAACTAAAAGTACTTATTAATAAGATAACATGCAAATTATAGAATTCATTCTATAGAAAAGCGATTCGATATTATGGATTCAAAAACATATTTTGGCTTAATTAACACATACTACTAACTAGTTATAAATAAGATTGCTAATTAACTTTTATTTTTGCATTGTTTCAGGTTTGGCTGCTTATAGTCTATTCAGTAGCGATTAAAGTCCCAGTAGACCACAATGACGAAACCACAACTGTGTTAGTCAACGACACTAGTCCAACACCAGATGCACCAATTTACTACGAATCAGATGAGCCTAAAATAGACAGCTATCTCATACCACCCAACACGCTCGGCGCAGAAGACAAGCAAGATCTTATTCCTACGTATCTTCTTCCTCCAAGACAAGATAAACAGGAGGACTTCTACGTCCTACCAACCACCGGTGCACAGTCAGATTGGTACCCCATACAATCAGACTCACAAAATAACCCTACTTCTTTACCACAAATCAATCCTAGCGTTCTACCTGAAGCACCTCCGACTCCAAGCTTTATTCTACCACATGGACAACAAGACGGTATCCCAATATTCATGATAGAAGATCCTCCGCGATTCGAAAATACTAGAATAGGCAAAGCGCAAAAGCTACAAAAACAAGAAATACCAATACCATCAAGACACCTGGAGCCACCACCGGAACATGCCGAAAATCACTTTGTCGTACCGACTCCGTCAACAGAATTAGAATTGCCCTATCAAGATCAACACCAACAATTTGAACCTCAATCAGAGGTGTACGAATTACCCATTTTAGGACCCAATCAAAACTTTAATCCGCTGCAAAACCAGCCCATAAATTTACGCTTCCAGCCTGCTGAGCCGACTCTCGCGTTACATCTCACGCCGCCAAAGCCCCTGTTATCGAAGCACAAAATTCCCACAAAATTGTATCCTAAAAAATATCCAGGCGGATTCACGCCCGTGCCGATTCCGTTATCTCAGTTTGCTGAAGAATCTTTGGCCGAAGTTCCAAAAGCAAAGCCCGTGAAACCGTTTAATCCGGCCGCCGATCCCGAATCTGAATATTCCAAACCGAGCGATGAAGATACTTACTTGTACGAAAAACTCAAGCAAAAGCGTAAACTGAGGAAAGAAAAAGCGGCTAAGGTGTGTATAATATTTGGTTTTGCAATTTTACATTGACGATGTGATCTAATGGGTTGTCGGGTGGGTTTACAAAGTTTAGGAAATATTCTGCCTACCCATACAATAGTCGTACAATTAAAAAAGTATACAATTGTGAATAGGTATGTAGTTATTGTCGGTACCTATTCACCGTGCAATACTCGTACGGTTCGAAGTAAACACAAATGAAACGGAAACAAACGAGACACGAAAATATGAATGATTATTTATTCGTTGTCATTGATGTTACGGAGAACTGGGACTGGGATGTATACATAAAATATAAGGTAAATTATTTATATGTATTATTATTTAGTTACAGCAGCAACTCGCGCAAGCGGAGGCACCGACACACGGCCCGGCTCCAGAGCAAGAAACTTCCGAAACACACTTCAGATACCCTGGACGTAAGTTCTTCACTACTAATTCTGTGTTCACTACCTACAAATACAATAACCTACTTACGATACATATTAATTACGTAAGATATAAAATATACGTAATATATAAAAAGCTAAATAATTATTTGGTTTCGAATTCAGGCTTAAAATATCTCACCTCAATTTTTTGTGACAGCTAAAATGATTTAAAATTTGGGAAAGTAAGTACTACTTACTAAGGTAATTGGATAACATTAAGAAATGTTTTCCCAGATTTATTGGAAATGTTTGTTTGATGTTCGAATCATTTTTTCTCGATAGTATATTATTATTAGTAGATATTACCGCTTTATGACCGTAAATGAGCTAGGGGCCAGAACACGCCCCTTAGGAACAAAAAAAGCATAGGCATTGGAAGTGAACGCATGTATGACTTGCCAGCAGTGTAAACTTTGATACTTCATAGACGACTTTGCTGGTTTCAGGTAATGTGTACCCCGCACCACTTCGCCAAGCCCCGCCGACGGTGCCGCCGCGGCCTCTGTCCGGCACCGCACCTTCCAAACCACCACCCGCGGGAGACCGCACGGAATTCCGTATGCACGGCATGAAAGGACCGCATAGTTACCAGTTCGGCTACGACACCGGAAAAGGGTGAGTATGGCAAGAATGGCAGCGCATACCACAAGCTCCGTCCCGCGGGAGACCGTACGGAATTCCGTATGCACGGCATGAAAGGACCGCATAGTTACCAGTTCGGCTACGACACCGGAAAAGGGTGAGTATGACAAGAGTGGCAGCGCATACCACAAACTTCCCGCGAGAGACAGCACAGAGTTCCGTATGCACGGCATGAAAGGACCGCATAGCTACCAGTTCGGCTATGACACCGGAAAAGGGTGAGTATGGCAAGACTACAAGCGCGCCCTACAAGCTACTTCCCGAGAGAGATAGCACGGAATCCCGTATGCACGGCATGAAAGGACCACATAGCTACCAGTTGGGCTATGACACCGAAAAAGGGTGAGTATGGCAAGAATGGCAGCGCATACCACAAGCTCCGTTCCACGAGAGACATCACGGAGTTCTAAATGCACGTCATGATAAACCCACATAGCCACCGGTTTGGTTACGATACCGGGAAATGGTGAGTATGACAATGAGCTCAACCCACAAGCTCATTCTCTCGGGAGACAGCACGAAGTTTTCTATGCACGGCATGAAAAGGCTGCATAGTTACCAGTTCGGCTACGACGCCGGAAAAGGGTGAGTATTACAAGAGTGGCAGCGCATCCCATAAGCATGTCAGACATCTTACTTAGTAAGTATTGCAGTGTGCAATGTCCCTGTGAGATAGGTACCTTCCGTAAACTCGATTTAGGTTCCTTCATTAGCCCAATTTTCTTAAAATAACATAATGTAACGATTTATGTAACTAATCGATATTACATCAAAAACATTTATTGCATAAATTACATTTAGGTCGTGAAATATGGACAGCAATGTAGTCTATTGGATCCTTCAAACAAAATGACTTACTCCCCCTATAAACCTGTACCAGTGTACCTACGAGTATAATATGTGGCATACATACCTACAGAATACAAACGCCCCAGCCCTACATTTCACTCAATTAACGTTATACCATTAAGCGCACCATTTGTGAGTCTTCATTGTCGGTCGCGTGATGATGACAATAACGATAAGGATCGACGATAGACAAGTTTGTATAAATCATGGCTTTTGTCTGTTTAACTGGCTTGTAAAATTAAAGTGACTTGGGTCGCGGCGATTCATCTTCTGTCACGCACGACCATTATTATGATACCAAGGATTATAATTGACATCGATACATAACTTTAGCTCGTAGGAATACCTATGAACAGCCGGTAAAGTAATTGGGGTAGGTATTATTGGCTTTTTGGGTTATTATAAACGTATTGGGCAAATGGACAGTTTTACATTTATCGTGCATTGCACAAACACTCGGCAGACTCAAAATCTCAGTCACTTACTTACCTAAAGGTAAATATATTAAGTATGTAGTTATACCAGAGAGACCATTTTATACTTAAACGAAATGACTGGATGGAATGCATCCGAACCTGCTATGTTTTTATATCAGTATTTATTTTAAACGCTCCAGGGTGGCAAGATAATTCAATTGTGTTTTTGCTCGACGGCGAAGTTTGTGTTTCGTACCTCGAGACCCTTCGAAGCTTATGATCTAACTTGTTTAAACCACTCGAGTTTATAGTTCAATTTTAGAATCTTTCCCTTGCTCAGCAATCGCGGTAAATACCTAAAACTTGCAACGTTATCCTCGAGCGAGGGCGATTTTTGTTCTGAAACTTCAAATCTTCATTTCTATTTTAAAGTTCAAATCCCGGTTCTAATTTGTACTTTAACAAGTACGTGGGGATTTAAAAGTTACTATCTGTAGCTAGACATCTAGCGGTCAATCGGTCGGAAAGTGGTCACAGGAACTTGGTAACCAAACGACGTAACCCTACCTACCTATCAAGTTTGGGCATCATGATAAACTCGTCTTGAAGTAAATAAAATGGCTAAAGGAAGTACAGTCAAGGATAAGAGATTGTATCAAGAATACAGGGGGTCTTTAGCGATCGGACAAAGCAGAAAGGTACATATATCTTCGCGTTCGGGTTATTAAAACCAGTACCTTCACGCAGTATCAGCAATTGATGTAGTCGCTACGAAGAAATCAGGAATATCTACAAAATTATGTTAAAAGCGGCTGCTTCCAAATGAAACAAAAAACAATAAATAAATAAATTGGTATACGAAATAAGGAACTATTCTAGAAAAACCATCTTACATAGATACTTTAGGTCGCGCATTTGTGTCTGAGTTTACCTATATCAATTAGTATCGCATTCTTCTATCTTCTAACAATAAGTATTATTACGTTATTTAGTGTTTTAGGTAAAACAAGTGCACTACAAATACGCAAAAATAACGAAAATGCTCGAGTTTGGTACTTTATTAGGTACAAGACCTCGATATACGCGAAATTCGCTTTACGCAATTTTCTCTGGAACGCATCACTCGCGTAAAGCGGAGTATTACTGTAGTCTAATTTTTGACAAACACATGTCAAGTTGTGTGCCAGCTCATTTTGTATAATTGTCAAAAACTTTTTCAGCAAAAACCGTCAATTCCGGTTCGAGGAGCGCGACAACGACGGGCACGTGCGCGGTCACTACGGGTACGTCGACAAGCACGGCAAGCTGCGCGTCGTCAACTACGACGCCGACCCGCAGCTCGGGTTCCGCGCCGAGGCGCCAGTCGAGTCCGAGCCTTAAGAATCCCAAGTAACTGACCGATCGTGTACTTTATGTACATTGAGATAAGCACAGAATTAGATTTGGATAGAAGAAACAAGTTCATTCATTTGTATGGCGGCCGAGCGTGTCAGATTTTGTACTGAAGTTGTTACTTGCCTATGATTTTAAATATGTCTCAGGCCCTTGAGTATTCATATTTTTTTATGTAGTTGCAATTAATATTACTTAAGGAGGCATTATTAAGGTTTTTGTTCACTTCAACTTACAAAATTTGACGCCCGAAAGCTGCGATTAAAGATGGACAACTCAGTAGATTTTACTGAGTTCATTTGACACGCTAAGTAGATACGTTTGCTTGATCTATGGTATACCTACATGACATCTGTGGAGATAAGGGTCACGATTGGTTAGTTAACTTTATTTGCGTTTGTACGCTGTAGTTTTATAGTGCCGTCAACTACGACGCCGACCCGCAACTCGGGTTCCGCGCCGAGGCGGCAGTCGAGTCCGAGCCTTAAAAATCCCAAGTAACTAACCGATCGTGTACTTTATGTACATTGAGATAAGGGTCATGATTGGTTAGTTAACTGTATTTGCGTTTGTACGCTATAGTTATAAAGTGTCGTCAACTATGACGCCGACCCGCAGCTCGGGTTCCGCGCCGAGGCGCCAGTCGAGTCCGAGCCTTAAAAATCCCAAGTAACTGACCGATCGTGTACTTTATGTACTTTAAGATAAGGGTTACGATTGGTTAGTTAATTTTATTTGCGCTTGGTCGCTGTAGTTATAAAGTGTCGTCATCTATGACGCTGACCTGCAGCTCGGGTTCCGCGCCGAGGCGCCAGTAGAGTCCGAGCCTTAAGAATCCCAAGTAACTGACCGATCGTGTACTTTATGTACTTTGAGATAAGGGTCACGATTGGTTAGTTAACTGTATTTGCGTTCGTACGCTGTAGTTTTATAGTGCCGTCAACTACGACGCCAACCCGCAGCTCGGGTTCCGCGCCGAGGCGCCAGTCGAGTCCGAGACTTAAGAATCCCAAGTAACTGACCGATCGTGTACTTTATGTACTTAGAGATAAGGGTCATGATTGGTTAGTTAACTTTATTTGCGTTTGTACGCTGTAATTATAAAGTGCCGTGAACTACGACGCCGACCCGCAGCTCGGGTTCAGCGCCGAGGCGCCAGTCGAGTCCGAGCCCTAAGAATCAAAAGTAACTGACCGATCGTGCACTTTATGTACATTGAGATAAGGGTCACGATTGGTTAGTTAACTGTATTTGCGTTCGTACGCTGTAGTAATAAGGTGTCGTCAACTATGACGCCGACCCGCAGCTCGGGTTCCGCGCCGAGGCGCCAGTCGAGTCCGAGCCTTAAGAATCCCAAGTAACTGACCGATCGTGTACTTTATGTACTTTGAGATAAGGGTCACGATTGGTTAGTTAACTTTATTTGCGTTTGTACGCTGTAGTTATAAAGTGCCGTGAACTACGACGCCGACCCGCAGCTCGGGTTCCGCGCCGAGGCGCCAGTCGAGTCCGAGCCTTAAAAATCCTAAGTAACTGACAGATCGTGTACTTTATGTACTTTGAGATAAGGATCACGATTGGTTAGTTAAATTTTATTTGCGTTTGTACGCTGTAGTTATAAAGTGCCGTCAACTACGACGCCGACCCGCAGCTCGGGTTCCGCCCCGAGGCGCCAGTCGAGTCCGAGCCCTAAGAATCAGAAGTAACTGACCGATTGTGCCCTTTATGTACATGGAGATAATGGTCACGATTGGTTAGATAACTTTATTTGCGTTTGTACGCTGTAGTTATAAAGTGCCGTCAACTACGACGCCGACCCGCAGCTCGGGTTCCGCGCCGAGGCGCCAGTCGAGTCCGAGCCTTAAGAATCCCAAGTAACTGACCGATCGTGTACTTTATGTACTTTGAGATAAGGGTCACGATTGGTTAGTTTACTTTATTTGCGTTTGTACACTGTAGTAATAAAGGGTCATCAACTATGACGCCGACCCGCAGCTCGGGTTCCGTCTCGAGGCGGCGGTCGAGACTGAGCCTTAAGAATCACAAATATCTGACCGTTCGTGTACTTTACTACATTGTAATAAGGGTCAAGATTGGTTAGTTAACTGTATTTGCGTTCGTACGCTGTAGTTGTAAAAAGTGTCACTAACTGGGTCAAAATTCTTTTCGTTGTCTTATTTTGTGTCTTTAAAAATCGTGACACAATGGTGATTTTCGTATAAAATGATGTTTTGTTTTCAATTTCTGAAGTATGGATTAAATCTAGCGTGAAAAAGATATACAAGTGCACCGGATTTTTTTTGTATATTGAGTCGAAACAGCAACTAAAAGCGTGACAGAGTGGTATGAAACAAGACAATTAAAATAATTTCGACCCAACTAAGGTGTATTCGGGTCCAAATGTATCCATGGTGTAATAGACAAGGCATTGTTATCTATGTGTGCAATTAACCCCCGGACACATTCGTTGACTTGGATCGTAATTTCGTCGATTCTAATTTTATGAAATCGTGTTACTTTGTACGTAATATGACTTAATAGTCGTAGGAAAGATAACTTAAAAACAAATTACATCCGGTTTGACCCAAATTCCTTTACAACTAGAACAAACGGAATGAAGTCGCGAACCGTTTGCTTTCATATAGGAAATAGGTAGCGGAATACACAGTGCAACTTCTGTACATTACGACTGATGTATGTATTCTGTGTCCAACTTTTTAAAATGTTTATATAAGAGTGATTCCAAATTCATTACTTAAAAAAAAACTTAGGTTATTAGTTATCTGTGAAAATACAGTCTCAATATAAAGGAGAAATGTATAAAGCATTTAGAGTTAGGTATTCTTCAATGTGATTTATGATATAATTTTGTAAAGATAATATTATATTAACATACCTCTTTGTATAGTATGTAGGTACCGGTGTCATATTGTAAAAAATAAAGTAGATTATATTGATTTTTATAAAGCTAGGTAAGTAGTATTTGTTAATTAATCTTGTGTTAAGGTTTAGTTATTTATATTGACAATAAATAAAATAAGTTATATTTTAACTTGTCTTTAATTTTGTATCTTTTAAACATGTACCTAAATATAAAAATATGTCCAATATTAGGTGCTCTAAATGACTTGTTTACGCTATTTTACCAACATTAGACTTGAAGCTAACTTATAAAAGTTATTATATTATAAGAAAGATGTAAGCCGTAACACATTATATTCTTAAAAGAGTTTGCTAATACCATTGACAAGGCGTTACACAGATATCATAATATTCCTAATATATTATATCTCTTTTACAACTCGCACCATGAGGTATAGTTCGTGAAATATAAATTGGTAACTTTCTACCTACATTATAGTAAAAATAAACATACAATTTATTTTTCTCGAACTATAATAATAAAGAATCGGCCACACTGCACAGTGTGACCCTAAATAGCGATTTACCCGATTGTTCGCAACGCTTAAAGCAAGCCGCTAAATATAGTTTGTCCCTTTCGGTTTTATGAATTTTAATAAGACCGAAAGGGACAAACAATACTTACCAGATTTCTAACTTAGGAGACATTTGCAACAAGGGTTTAAGGTTTGAGCGAGGAAAGTAATTATTACTCGACTAAAAATGTTTAAAAACTATAGCCAACCCGGGGCACCTTGATCCCTATGACAGCTGTCAGTTCCATACATTATCTGTCAACAATGTCGCGTTTTGACAGATAATGTATTGAACTGACATCCGTCATAGGGATCAAGGTTCCCGGGCCGGCTATAACCATAGAAATTAAAATTAAATTAAAATTTTGTTTATTTGGCAATATAAATTAGGTAAATTGTACATTGAACTGACCTCCACACTAGGCGTAGCCTGTCTCGTGGAGGAGAATATGCGATTAACAGAAATAATTACGGCTAGTATCTGCAATTATTCCTTAAAAGCAACAGCGTTCTTGGTCAAATGGTTGAGGATATCGTCGAGAACGCTGGACGCGCCGATGCGGAAGAGTTTCGGGTTCAGCCACTCTGGTCCCAGCTCGGTGTATACCAGGACTAACCAGTTGACGGCGTCACGGCCTGTCTTTATGCCGCCAGCTGGTTTCAGGCCCACCTGTAAACACATTTTTAGAAATATAAGTAGGTAAAGTACGCTCCCGACCCGTGGTCCAACTGCTATGTCCAACTGGTTGGGCCACGGGGAAATAAAATTATCCATAGTCCAACCGATTGTACTACGAGGAAGTTAGTTTACCCGTGGACCAATTGGTTGTACCACGGTACACTAAATTTATCGGTAGTCCAATACTAGAACATATATTTACGTATACTAGTTGGACAATTGCCCCTCGGTTGTACTATGGGTCATAATTACATGACAGTAAAAAAAAGTAGCCTGACAGTTGAACCACGGACAATTTACTTACCCGTGGCACAATAATTTGGACATAGCAGTTGGACCATGGGTCGGGAGTGGTAAAGTATATCTACTAAATGGAATTTATACTTTACACACCCATTGATTTAAGCTGGTTATTTGTTAGCGTATACACCCCAGAACAGAAAAAAACAGTTTTTATTATTCCGTGGTATACACGGTGTTTCCTGATTCACTCATATCATAACCTCGCAAACGCAATATATACAGGGTGATCAATCCAAATGGGTCAGTATGGAGGTTTTAGAAACCATAACAGATAGCGAAATCTTGTCTTAGGATCCATGAGGTCGATATTAGTAAAAAAAACTGCATTCATACACTTACAAAAATACGTGTACTCGGACCAGGAATCAAACCTGGACTTTTTGAAAAATAAAATGTATCTATTTTCATTTGGATATCGGTTGTGTAGCTCTTAAATAGTAAATGTTACTAAGAAACATGATATCTAAAACTAATAAAACGCATTGTTTTTAAACAATGAAGTTTTCTTTTCAATACTTCAGTGCCGATGTCGCCGCCGGCTCTTTGACTTTGTATGGGGAAGTTACAAACTATGAGAGATATCGAAATCTGTTCTTAGGAACCATGGCATTATTATTAAATCTAAAAACGAAGCCATGGTAGGTAGTAGAGGTTTTTTTTACTGAATCTACATGACGTGCCAAGCCCCATAGTTACCTACCTTTTGTCCAGTCATCTGATAGAACTTCCTAATGGCGCGGCACATGACCAGCCCCACGGGTAGTGTGGCGTTCACCGCTTCCTTCCCGGTCGACGTCTTGATGAAGTCTGCGCCCGCCATCATGGACACCATGGATGCTTTGTACACCTGTAAATTCGACTTGTTTCTGGGCCACAACACACTTGCGATTTACAAGAGAGTTGAAAGCAAAGAGTGTGTTATGAGTTATGAATACGCCGTGATTTCGCTGCGTACTAGCGTGTAAGGTCCTGTCCGTTAATCACGTCATACGATTTTGGCCTATTTTAGAGCCCTCCCTCACCCATGGCGATATTTTAAAAGCCAGTATCCCCTCCCACTCCTATGGTGATAATTGGTGATTTTTTCTTGACCCCCCTGCCCCCTGTACAGTATGACATGATTAATGGAGTAACGTAACTCCAAGTCGTACGAACGCCGCAAGTCCGTTGCACACTCGCACTGCTCGCAGTAATTTCTTTACTCGCTCGCAGTAAACTCGCTGCGTGCTCGCCTCGCTTTCTACTTTGTGTGTTCTTATATTAAGTAGATTTAAGCGTCGAGATAACCATCTATAGGGCTAGGCCAGACAATCGGAGACTTAACTTTGATTTATTAATATTTAAAACACACAAAAATTGGTATTGATATTGGTAACTGATGCTACAGTCTTGTAGCTTTACCCAGGTAGTTAAGTGGTAGATTGTGATATTTAAGTATTTGAGAGGGTAAATTATCACAAGATTCATAATGCCAATAGAGCAATGTCACAATAAAACATACAAGTGTCACTGACCATTCGTTAATCAAAACATTGATCATGAGCAGCAGCATCATCATAGTGCACACTACTGCGATTTGTTAAAACAATGTGCAAAAATCTTGACAATTGAAGTCAGAAAACACTCACATTTTCATAAGTTCCAAGTTCCCCTACACCAAGTATGACCTTAAGATGTGTCGACCCACATTCTTTCCTCATCTGTGCCACCTCATCATATAGGACATCCCACTTCCCCGTCAGCACTAGACTGCGATCTAGAACTACATCAATTTCTGATGCCCCATTGTCTATGGCTTTTCTGATTTCAAGGAGTCTTGGTTGCAGAGGATAGAGGCCAGATGGAAATCCTGTTGCAACTGAAAGGATATTTTTTTCAATTATACATACTGGTCTAGTGTAGTCACCATCAGATATATCGTAGCGTCCAGAGCGCTGAAAAATATCTAAATCCGCGTCTAATGTTATGGCAATGAAGGGGTATTCAGATAGTTTTGAACGCTCTGGACACAACAATATATTTGATGGCGATTTTATGGCTGGGGAAGGTATTATCCAATCAGCAGCAGACATTACATAGCAGGTAGGGTGTTCACAATGACCTAACAATCTTATAGTCTTAGCAATAAACCCGGCCACGACATTGGTCTAAGGTGACCAGCGGCGAGCGAATCCATGAGTTGGAGTGAGATGCCGATATGAGTACGAGAGGGAGCACCATACGTTTTCCGCTAAGCC
>JALPQI010005717.1:0-55283 GCA_025490895.1 Thaumatotibia leucotreta | reverse complement strand
GTCACGCTAATTAGGAGTCCCTAAAAGTGAAATGGCCCATTACGAAATGAACATTCTGCTTGTAAAAGAAAATAGTAAAACCCTGAAAACAATAGTTGCACCAAAAAGAAATAAGCATTTATGAAAAGCTTCATATGTTTGCAACCGCCATGTGCCAGATGCGCCAGTCGGTTGTATAATCGAAAGAATAAAACCGGCCAAGAGCATGTCGGGCCATGCTCAGTGTAGGGTTCCGTAGTTATTAAAAAACGGATGATGATGTTCGAAAAAGTTTTATTTTAAAGTATTCTATAAGTTCAACATTCATGATTTTATTCATATTTTTTGGACCCAAAAAATATTTTTTCGGGTCCATCGTTTGGATCAAAAGTTACGGTCTTTCGGAGCGGTTATCTCCAAACATATTGCCTTAAGAAAAAAACTCTATGTTGGGATCCTTATTATTTTTAAAATACCTATTCAACGATATCCCACAAAGGATTACAGAAAATTTATAGAAAAAAACCTGTGCCAAATTGAAAATTTCTAGTACCAACGGCCAATGAGCTATGCTGCGGACAGACAGACGGACATACGCACAGACATGGCGAAACTATAAGGGTTTATAAGGGTGCGGCTCCACTGACGCGGCTACCAAGCGCCGGGGTGCTGTTCAAAATTGATCAATTAGGTACATTCTTCAGATTCGAATTCGTAACACTGTGATGCGGTCTCATTGGCCGAGCTCCCAGAGCTCTGCTCCGTTCCGTGTCAAGCTATATCACCAAAATTTGATATACCAACATTTAAAATACGCAATGGTCAAAATACTGTTATCCAAAGAATATATGGCTTCGTATGCGGTAAGTAAGTAATTTAGACCTGGGAACCGGGTGACGAAGCCTAGATATTTAAAAACACACGTGTCTCCACTGCCCGCTCCACACCCTACGAGTTCCTAGTTTACTACGGAACCCTAAAAAGGCATTTAAGAGTGGCGATGGCGCCTATGCTCGCTCCGCGGTGGAATGAGCGTCTGTGTTTTAGCACTTCTAAGCCAATCAACAGGGAAGTATTTTTGAAAACCTTTGTCACTACCCCAATTCTTCCCGTGGGTGTCGTTAAAATTGACTAAGGGATTGAAGTGCCACTGAATTTCATTTATTAAGGATTCATGATGGGCAGCAGCGTCATCATAATGGACACATTAATGCGATTGAAAACCCACTTTCCCAGCGTGGCGATTATGGGCATCTCGTAACTAAACAGAAAAATTCTTCAAACACTTTCTGAGAAATTTTGAGAAATATGTTGTATCTTACTCAGCATCATTCACTCATCCAAATGTACAAACTTTGTTTGAATAATCCTTTATTGGAATATTAGGCTACTCCAGCTATGTCAAAATGAAAGGAAGATATTACTTAAAACACATTCATTTACAGCGCTAGTTTGACATCGTTTTTGAGTGGCCTAGGTTTCCAATTGATTGATTGTAACATCACCCGTTGTAATTATTTCGGTCGCACGTTGTTTGTTGCCGTGTGGTGACGGCGGTAAGAATACATTTGTCACCACCTCTAAGTCGACTAAGGGATCGAAGTGTCATTGACCATTTATCGAATATTGATGACGGGCAGCAGCGTAATCATAGTGAACATACTACTACGATCGCCAACCCGCTTGTCCAGCGTGGCGATAATGGCCATTTACCTCCTATTATTCCTCCTAACCTAACAATACGCGTAGGTAATAGGCAGTGATCGGTTTTTTTGGATTCTCCCGGCGGGTCTCCTATAGTAACTTGAAAAATATAAACTAATAAACTTTAATTATATTGCCATATTTCTGTTTCATAAAGTATGCTCTTATGTGTTTAATACAATAGTGTTATAGTACATTACTACACAAGTGCGAAAAACATGAAATTCGTAACTCGTGTCGATTTAAAACACGACCGACAGGGAGTTTCGTTTTTGCACGTGTCTCGTACGACGTTTTTTAGTGCAGATGGCTCTCCAAAGTTTTGGACCTGAATTAAAATGACATACTTCTCGCACTAAAGCCCAAAAAATGCACCATTTGTACTAAAATAGTACATTACGACACAAGTGCAAAAACACATAAATTCGAAACGAGTGGCGATGTTTTAAAACACTCCCTGTTTTAAATCGACACGAGTTACGAATTTCGTTTTTGCACGTATCTCGTACGACGTTTTTTAGTACAGGTGGCCCTCCGAAGTTTTGGAACTGACGTAAAATGACCCACTTCTCGCACTAGAGCCTAAAAAAGGCACCATCTGTACTAAAAAATAAAATTTTATAGTCACACCCGTAATTTTTTTATACGCGAAATCTCGCTAGGGGGAACCCAAAAACCCGATCACTGGTAATATGAGAGGCCTTTGCCCAGTAGAGGACTGATATAGGCTGATGATGATGATGTTGCTTCGTTGACTGGAATATAATAATGCGCTAAAGAGTCTCGCCACGTTTGGGGTCGCAGTTTAGGGCCATTGTCGCAGGATAATGGCTTATTTTGAGGCCGGTTCCGATTTCTATGTACTTATACTGATTTTGTATTGGGTAAATAAGAAGATGTTTTAAATAAAAGATCAAACACACCCAAGACCCAATTGGGAATGGAATCCCCACCTCCAGCTTTCGCAGCAGATATCTTTTTAAGTAGGCCACCATGTTATCGATTTATTCAGATGAATTACATATAAACACATAAATACATATCTGTAAGCGTATTCCAAAAAACTGTCTATCAGATTATGTTCAATCGGTCGGAAAAGTTTGAGTACAAATAACTTTCCAGCGTCGAATGTATTTGCTTGGCGCACACATTTTGGGACGGCTTTTTCCATCAAGACTTGTTTTGTACAGTCGATTGGTTGTGCTTTTTTGAACAGACGAACCGCAGTGTTTGAGTAAGTTTCATGTGGAATAATTGAATCGGAAACGAGAAGTGCAAGAGAACCATAGTCTGTGATATTGCACTCAGAATCAAGAATAGAAAAGGAATGGTAAGTACGCTACGTAATTACCTACGGGATACGCACTGTATGTAGCAGTAAGATAAATAAAGCCGTTATAAAGTTACTAATAACTCTAGGGATATAATTATATGTCGTAACATAGCTACACGGAAGCAATTCATATCTTACTAGGAATATAACTACTTAGGTGCCACAAAGCAGGCGCAGATCCAGGACTTCGTTGAGGGGGGGGGGGGGGTCACTGCCCTATTATATGATAGTACATAGAGTTTAGTTTCGATTTACCACAAAAAGGCACTGGTCTCACCGCGAGCTACTAAGCTATGAACTATGGGCTATAAACACGAACAAAAGATACGCACTCCCGTGTAATAAAAAGGGACACAGCGATACTCGCCCGGCGGTGATAACTGATAGCTGGGCGAGTATCGCCGTGTCTCTTTTATTTACACGGGAGTGCGTATCTTTTGTTCGTGTTTATAGCCGATAGTTCATAGCTTAGTGGCTCGCGATGAGACTAGTGCCTAAGCAATGTAATATTTGTTGTGATATAAGTTACAGAACATTCTTTAAATTGCAGGAACATACTCGTAAGTTTCCGAGAAATTACATGAGAATTTAATAGTAACTTCCCATTGAGAATGTTTCCATAAGAACTTGTAAAAATGTGTTATTTATAATTATTTTATATCGCAAATAAGTAAACAAGGCAGTAGGTAAATATATGTAATTCCAAAGGCATGTATTTAGCACGGTCTTGGCTTGATTAGATTATTTGTTAAATTTAGATTCCTGAGAACATTCTCTATGGAAGTTTCGCAACTTATGAAATTTCTCCATGGTACAATGCTACCCACAATATGTCCGATTACCTGAGGACCTACCACGTATATCGAAAATCGTAAATTAGGAGCATCTATTCTTTTCTACTCCAATTATGTCTTTATTAACTAAAGTAACGAAAATGAATACCTATGCTCAAAATTTGGTGTTCCAGTAAATTTGGATATTATATTAGCTAGCTTTCCTCCAGCTGTAGGCTGGAGGAATGCTAGCTAATATATGTAGGTATAATATTAGAAAAAATAATTTAGGTAGGTATATAAAATAGTCATGAGAAAAAAGTTATCCAAAGATGATAAGTTGATAAGACTTCAAATTATTTAGAACTAGCAACCCGCCGCACCGGCTGCGCACGGGTACTATACCTACATAAAAACCTTCCTCTAGAATTAGTCTACCTATTAAAAAAATCTCATCAAAATCCGTTACGTAGTTTTAAAGATTTAAGCGTACAAAGGGACATGACTTTATTTTATACTATGTAGTAAAGATCGATCGTTCGTTCCAAAAATTGAGTTAACTTCTGTCAATTTGCCTGTCTTTACCGTGCCAGGCTGTTGGATGATTTCATTACGTTGCGTACCGAGGAAGTTTAAAGATTGTTTTTATTTTCTAACCTTCTGATTTTCTAAAAACTGCGAAATTTGTTTTCATAGCAGTCTTCCTGCCCCGTCGCTCTCATCTCCGTAAACAGCTGCCAGGGGTTCGGATCAACAACACATAAAAAAAATATTTTTCTAAAATACTGTATAAATACGAAATGTTGAATCGTGTAAAACTTGCACATATTGCAGTGAATATACTCGTATGGCCCGTTTAGAACCCCAATATCACATTGCATTTAATTTCATCAGAACGGTCTTGTTATGTTTACAAAGAGTTCCTTACCGTCGACACATATACAACAAGACCATATTATAGTACAGTTAAGTTAGTTCTGGTTATCAGTTCCAGGTTTTGTTGTATGTCTTAAATTTTATAGGACGCTGAATTTATTTTATTGGGTTAAATTGGCCAAAAATAGATTAGATGAAAAATATTTTTTAGAAACCACTCGTATTATAATTTTAAACTAATATCTAAATAACCTGAAGTTATGAGCGTTTAATTACAAAATCGTTATTTTAGATATTTTACAAGCATTCCCGACTTGTTTTATGCCCACAAACTGATTATAACTTTAAATGTTGTTAACGAATCTTTGAACACTTTAGCTGCCGGTCCAATTTAACTTGTTTTGATGCAAACTGTCCATAGTTACTTCTAGTGATGCTCCGTTACAGGAAAAACATACTAGGCCGGTAATTTTCCGGGAAAATACGGGTTTTCTGAGAAATATGTATTTAATATTAATAAATAAATATCATTGGACATTTTTTACACGAATCGACCTAGTCCTGGCGTATTAATCGCTGCCGTTACTGTCACACGAGTAATGTATTAGCAATGCCCCTGTACATTCAAACACCATTTTCGGCTATCGTGTCGAACTCGCGGAAGGGTACACAATGTACAACAAACATATTCCAATACACAAGGAAAAACCTGATATAATATTCGCCTGTTTAATTTTGGGATTTTCCTTACTACCGAAGACGCCTTTAGATTGATTTTCTAAATGGGCCAAAATTATTTTCGTTGTCTTGTTTCATACCACTCTGTCACGCTTTTAGTTGCTGTTTCGTCTCAGTATATTAAAAAAATCCGGTGCACTTGTATTTCTTTTTCACGCTAGATTCACCTCATACAAAAATCACCACTGCGTCACGTTTTTTAGGGACACAAAATAAGACGAAAATAATTTTGACCCTGCCTGTTTTGGGAAAGTCACATAACTTAGCGTTGTAAGGTAATGGGGTTTTTGGAACTCACGTACGAGTACATACCATTTGACACTTACTAATCACCTTTCGCTGAGGGAAAGCATCGTGAGGAAACCGGACTAGTCCCAATTAGGGTACGATTTCTCTCTGGGGTGGAAAGTTAGGTGACAATCAACGCCGAGGAGGCTGCAGGAAATTATGATAGTACTTATCGGATCACCAAATGGTCTGCAGATTATACTAGTAGCTCCGGGACTTTAATGTGTCAACGATCTCATCAGTCGGTCATTTTTAATGAATATCTGCATGCTTAGCCAAGAGAACAATCTGCAATTGTACACGATAGTAAGTAATAAAAAAATGTATTAAAATAACAGATCTGAACGACAAATCATGTGACCATGATCTATGGTGACGTGACTTTTCGTATAGTAGTGGGACCAGGGTGCTTAGACAAGTTGCCAATCGCTAACGCTTAATCGTCAATCGTAAACGAAAGGCAGCTAACTGTCTTTGTCGCACTAATATGAAAGAGTGACAGAGAGGGAAAACTACGAATACAAGCGCTTGCGATTGGCAACTTGGCTTAGCATCCAAGCAAAGAGTAAAGTAATACATATGATAAAGAGAGCCCTCTTGTGGAATTTTCTTGCATGCATGGTTGAAGCACCATCTTTAAATTCGTTCCGGAACTAATCATGTATACACCCATTAATATGTATACACAGTCATAGCCTGCTAATGATTAGTTCCGAGTAACGAGTTATTTTGTTCTGGTTTTTAAGTTTCTCTACATTTTTAAAATATAACACACTTGAAAACCAAAACAAAATAACTCGTTACCCAAAAATATATATACATATACCTATAGGAAGAATAAAATAAAACACAAATTTTATAGTTTTCATTATTTTATACTTTTGTAAAATATAAGCGTCAATATCGCGAACAAAGCGTCTATTTCGCACAATCAATACAAAAATAACAGCATAACACAAAATTATGCTTTTAGCACAACACAAAATTAAAAGCGTCAATATCGCGAACAAATAAGCGTCTATTTCGCACAATTGATAATGTTTAACACAACAGAAAACAGCGGAGCAGTTAAATACAGAAACTTTTACGGAGGAATAAGTTCAACTCAACGTAAAAAGCGAAGAAAAGCAAAGAAAACATGCTACTTGTTTACATGTGCAATGCCAAAACTCTTTCAAACTTCATCTTGACTTCAACGACAAATTAGAGTGGTCGTTTTTTTGTTAGATTTTATGGCATCATTAGTGGTCGTTTAATATTTCACACATAATAAAGTTTTGGTAACCTATTAATTAATAAATACTACTTTTAGTTATTAAAAATATTTATTAATTTTATACCTACCTCTAAATAGTAAATTTTAATAAAATACTAAATATTTTAATAAATTTGAACAAACAGTGACATCTATTGGTAACAATTAGGGCTACACGTAGTAGTAACAGGCACGCACACACGTACGCTAAACAAAGGGTGCATGTGTGCGTGCCTATTTTCGGATCTGAAAAGCAGATGGAACCGCTATCTAAGGGAATTGACCCGTACAAAGAAAGTGTCTAGCCCCTGCATCCAAGTCGATTTGTGTAAGAATGTCCCTATTTACAATTACATTTTTACCAACAGGGATGATGATTGCAATTATTTAACATTATGCACGACATAATACTCGAAGAAATGATTACTAAGATGTAGATTGCAGTAATTTTTGTACAGAACTTCTATTTAATAAATTGAAAAGAACTTAAAAGGGTAGGTAGGTCATTTGGCAGTACTCAAACGTGACGTCACTTTTGAGTATTTCATATTAAAATTCCATATTGGTGATCGTTTTGACAGTTCGAAAAAAGATGCTGATTTGACTTGCCAGTCATCATGCCTGTTGGGGAATGTAAATCGGAAAACTTGTAATATCTCCAATATGGATATTATAAAAAAAAAACAAAGACTTGACACGGTGGGTTTAAGTCAAATAAATTGGGAAACTTAAAGTATCCAGAATCCCCAATTTTAACCTACTTCAGTTGTGGGATGTTCACAGTTATGGGAAGTCAAGTCACACGGACCTAGCAGGCCGTTAAAACAATGAGACTAAAAAAGAAGTTAACAACAGGGTGTGGATTGTCGGCCCTCCAAGGGTTGAGCCTCGCTGGAAAATATTTAAAATAAAATGGACGCCTTCTCCAGCGAAACTCTTGCTTGTATATGACAAGATCAATCAAGCAAAACAATTGAGCAACTTTTATAAAAGGTTTATTTTATACTTAAATACAAATCCCTCCCTCTTGGGAATTTCAAAATTTATAACCCGGGTATCCGGAATTAACATACAGCTTGTTGTAACCTTAAAGGTAAACTTAAAAATTAAATATTTCTGTTAAACACTTGGGTGTCGAGGGTAAAGAGATTTCACACTTTATCTTCAACCTGGTATCACGTTAATAAAATAAAATTAGATAGGCTTATTTGCCCCTTTTAGGTAGAGAGTACGTATTTAAAAAAATAAGGAAAGGATATCACCCGTGTATGCTGTGTGTAGGTGTGTGGTGTAACTTCGTCTCCTGCTGGTTCGAAACAAGCCCGTAATGCGGTCAGGAAACACAGGCTGCTGGCACCGGTTGTACAGGAAATGTAGGTTCTCGACAAGTACAGTAGGAGACGCAGATGAAAAACCACCAGCGTTGAACTTCTTGATAAAAATAGAAGGTAGTAAAAAAAAACTAGTAACAAAAAAAACCCTGGAACAAAATGAGTCCAGTTAATATCTTAATTGGACAAATTACCAATTATTCTTAATCGCAACCCAGTCGTTATGACGTGGAGTCGTATCAATAGTCACTTACCAGTTTATTAGCTGGGCTTCTATTGTACTTTGCTAACAAAATGGTTCCCGTGAGGGTAATACGTCCTCAGATAAAGTGGTGCTAAAATAAGACAAAAAGACACACGTTAACCAACAGGAAATAACCTACAAGGTTAATTCATTATTCCACAGCAAACAGACACTGTAACTTACCGAACGGTACTGACTTCAAATCTTAATGGGTCATTTCTTTATTAAAACTAATTATGCCATGATCGGCTGACACGATGCTAAGTTAGGTTACATTGTGGCGCGGCTGCAACAAAAATACACGAAAGATATTAACCACGGATCCGCAACCATATATGCTACGGCCTTTTAACACCTTGTTACAAATGAATTCTCACCATTTCAAAACGAGGACTCCGAAAAAACCAATACCGCAAGATCACATCTCGAAGGCGGTTTACGAAGTGACAAAGCTCTTCCAGGTTCCATCCGGCGAGGAAGGACCATAGACAAAATCGATCTTTCTAGAACGATTTGTATATTCATAATTACCAGACAAATGAAATATTCAAAATTAATTCCAAAACGAATTTTCGGATTACCATAAACCATTTAAAGGTAAAATACTAAATTAGAAAATATAATATATCGCCCGCAACAGTACGGCACGTCTATGACGACCTTTATATGCGCAGATATCCTATCTGTGACTTAGCCTGTGACATTTGTCAACAATGACATCTAATCTTTCCGGCGTAAACAAACCAGAACGCAATCATTTATATATCCTAAAAGGGAAATCTAGACTTCGATAACCAAAGGGATAGTTTCAAAACGAACAAAAATACAATGGTGAAATGTTGAAATGGATACCCAACTTATGACGGTGGCTACACCATATAACACAATGCAGGAATTTTCCACTTGGAAACGCTCAGGTAATTTCTCCTTATTTCTCTCTTATGTTTGAAACAACAGAAAGAAATGCCTAATTAACCATCTAAACTTCATTAGGAGTGCCCTGTGAATACAAATTTCCAAATAGGTACTCCAAATATGAAAGATTTTATTTATTCAACTTGGGTCATATAGTGAGAAAAAAAAATGATATAAAACTTTAATCTTTTAACACTGCAAAGTGTTACAGTTCATCCTTAGTTGGGTTAAAAAAAATAAAAATTTTAGAATAAAATTTTAATTTTTTTTTTTTTTTAGAAATAAGATACTATTTGATAGATATAGAACATACAAATTATCCAAAATTATGAAAGCATAAGCGGGAATATTATTGGCACTATAAGCGATTAATCGTGGGCAATGAGAGCATGTTAACTTTTAGTGTGGATCTAGGGGAAGGATCAAATAAGCAGGAGCCAAAGCAGGTAAGTTAATTGATTGCGGTAAAAGCAGTCAGTAGGCGGATGAAGAGGGTTAGAGGTTAATGAGGATAATAGATATAAGAATGGTAGGACATTTGATATATATATAAGTTAGTTTTTTTTTTAAAGAAAAGGAGATATATTTGAATTTCGGTCTACGACGGAACTTAATAAGTGACATTGAGGAGGACAATGAAAACTTAACAACGTATTACTACCAGAACAAACTTCATGCATGTGCATTTATTTATCACTTGGTAATTTATTATAAGGATGCTTATTTTATCATCTTAATTATTACCGGTATGGTTATTTATCAACTAATGCTAATTACTATTGGGATGCTATTTATCAACTAATGCTAATTACTATTGGGATGGTATTTATCAACTAATGCTAATTACTCTTTGGACGAGTTACTTATCAACTAACGCAAATTACTATTTGGATGGTATTTATCAACTAATGCTAATTACTAATGGGATGAGTTACTTATCAACTGACGCAAATTACTATTTGGATGGCCATCCAAAACTAAGACTTTAAAATAGAACTAATGGATGACTTAGGGTCACCATGAAAACTAACATGTTAACTAGTACTGGTTTTACATACTAAGATTGTGGCATTTTAACTTTTACTTTATTAAAGATTTGCCTAATTGTTTGTATGCTAGGTAATATGAGAATGGCTATTTGCAACTAGCGAATTTTCATATACCCGATTTTGAAATGCATGGGTTGTCCTTGACAAACATAACTGGAAAGAAACACTATTTATTCCATTCAGCTAATATCCTATACTTAGAGTCAACTTCTTCAAAGTTTTCTCCTATAGGGACAGAATATACCTTGATTATAAACAAAGGTTTAGTTTAGTAGAGATTATTTTAATTTATATCTTTACAAGGATACAGAATATTTAGATTTGTTTAACAAAGTTCCCCTACCTACATCTTTATTAGGATATAATAGGGAAAAATATTGAACTGGTCCGTATGCATCCGGTACCAAAAGTAAGGTAAATATAAAATTATATTCCTTAGAGTGACAAGGCAGCAGAAAGATATTGGTTTCCTATGGACGAGAGACGATTACCGTTGTGGAGACGGCTCGGCTTCGCCAGGGCGGACTATATCTTTTATATGGAAGTTACCTAAAAGCTTTCCTTCTAGGGATTTTAAAGTATAAACTAATGGTCCTAATTTCTTGTAAATGACACATTTGTCATATCGGGGAGCTAGCTTCGCCGAAAAATGCTTAGCAGCGTTGGACAATGGAAAACATCTTTTATATACGATCTGGCCTTATTCCAATTCTACGTGACGCTTCCTCATGTTGTAATACCTAGCATTACGTTCATGGGATGCTAACAACGAGTTACGCACCTTTTGGAAAATAGATTTTAACTCTTTTAGCTTATCTGAAAAAGAATAACTGGTATCAAGGTGTAGGGCGTTTTGGTCTAAAGGACCGTCATCATTGTACAGAGAGCCTTCCAGGATCATTTGACGACCATGTGTTAAGAAATACGGGGTGTGTTTGGTGACCTCGTGTTTGGCGGTGTTGAGAGCACATTGTATCTCCGCTACATTCTTATCCCAATTGCGGTGATCAGAACGCACGTAAGAAGCAATGGTTCTTACCAGCTCGCGGTTCACTCTTTCCGTTTGATTGGTCTGAGGATGATATCTAGGGTTATAAAATATATGGGGAACACTATATTTAGTCATCAAATCTCTAAAATCCTTCGAGGTAAATTGAACACCATTGTCACAAAAAATGTATTTGGGTACCCCGTGTACCAGAAAGATTCCTTTCTCCACACATTTAACTATTGCCTTCGCAGTTATGGTACGGAGTGGAAATAAAGTAACATATTTACTAAAGTAATCAGTACACACGAACAGGTACTGGTTTCTTAAATAAGAAGGAGGAAATGGACCAAGTATGTCACAAGAGATTGCTTCGCCTGGTGACGAAACACGTCGGGGAGACCCCATAAGACCAGGTCTAGCTAAATTTACAGGTTTATAAGTCCTGCAAGTTTCACATAAGTGAACGTATTCCTTAACGTCTTGAAAAAGTGTTGGCCAAAAATAATTATCTGCTATTCTCGAATGCGTCTTGGCTACCCCAAAATGACCAGCGGTAGGATGATCATGATTCCTATTAAGTATCTCTTTCCGTTCCTCGTAAGGTACTACCAACTTCCAGTCGAATTGATCTGTTAGGCGATATTTATTCTTCGAGTAACGGAAAAGCTTATTCTCTTCTATTTTAAAATTAGGAAACAAAGAGGGTTTCTCTGATACCCTTTTGAACAGGTCTTGGTACCATGGGTCTAGGGATGAAAGTACATCAATAGCATTCAGATGGATCCGGGAAAGGCAGTCAGGTATGACATGTTCTTTACCCTTCCGGTGTATAATTTCAAAGTTAAACTGACTAAGCCTGCATGCCCAACGGTTCAGACGACCCGATGGATTTTTTAAATTAGTGAACCATTTTAACGATGCATGGTCTGTCACTATATAGCACTTCCTACCCTCCACGTATGCTCTGTACTGTTCTAATGCGTAAATTATGCTGAGGAGCTCACGCTCAGTAGCGGAATAGTTTGTCTCAGGCTTATTAAGCGTGCGACTACAATATGCGATGGGATGGTCTACACCGTCATATTTTTGCATGAGTACGGCTCCGATAGCATAGGAAGATGCATCAGTATGGATATAAAAGTCATTGTCAAAATTAGGACATTTAAGAATAGGTGCTGATATTAAAGCAGACTTAAGTAAATTAAATGAATCATTTGCTTCATTAGACCAAACAAACTTTACATTCTTACTCGTTAGCCGTGATAGGGGACGAGCTATTTTAGAAAAATTGTTTATGAAACGACGGTACCAACCGCACATTCCTAAAAAACGTTTTACAGCCTTTGCATCATCCGGAATAGGAAAATCCAGAATGACATCCACTTTAGAGGGATCAGTTCTAAGACCGTACCTATCAATGAGGTATCCAAGATATTTTAGTTCACTTCTACAAAATAAGGATTTCTTCATATTAATTGTCAAATTGGCAAATTTAAGTTTCTCATATACGGCTTTCAACAAACGAAGATGTTCATCAAAATCGGAAGTGCAAATAATAATATCATCAATATAACAGAAAACTTTATTATCGAATTCTGCCGTGAAAAGAGTATCCATTAAACGTTGCATTGTCGCAGAAGCTCCGACTAAACCAAAACACATGCGGTTATAATGAAACAAACCTTTACCAGGGACCGTAAAACTAGTTTTCTCTTTTGACTTTTCGCTTAATGGAATTTGATGATAAGCAGCACTTAAATCCAAAGAAGTTAGGAATTTTGCATCACGCAAATTATCTAGAATATAATGAACGTATGGAACTGGGTATGCGTCCGATTTCGATACCGAATTTAGTTTTCGGCTATCCAGACATAGTCTCATATCCCCGTTAGACTTTTCCACCATAACAACAGGAGAATTCCACGGTGAGTGAGAAGACTCTACTATCCCTGCTTTCAACATACGATCTACTTCATTTTCTAAAGCTTCCTGTTTTAAAGGACTCAGACGATAGTATTTTTGTTTTATAGGAGGAGAATCCCCCGTGTTTATAATGTGTTCAATTAGATGAGTTTTCCCTAAACCAACTTTATCAGTATCGATTTGGTCATATAATGTTTTGGTAGCTTCCAACTGAGCTTTTTGCTTTTGAGATAAACCATCATACGTTATCAAACCAGTATCAGAACGTGACATATCAAGACTGTCCAAAAAATGTTCATCACCTTTAGGAATATCCGTAATCAATCCCGGCGCTAATTTGTATGCACGCCAAAAATTCAAACCTAGTACGATAGGTTGAGCTATTTGAGGATGAATATCGAAATGAATTAATTTAACTTCGCCTTTATAATTTATAGGCAGTAACATAAATTGAGTACACACTAAACGGTTGTTGTTAGCTACGCGAATCAAGATTGGTTTCTTATGTGTCTGAATAGAAACACCACCCGTCGCGAAAACCAGATGGCTATCTTTACCTAGAAAACTGGTACTAGCACCAGAATCCAACAAACCTCGAAAATTTAAACTCAGAATATTCAGGTGAGCATAAACTCTGTCATCTCCCTCAGGAGGATTAAAAAATATTGTCTTTCCGGCGTGAAAGGGAGCAGAAGGGTTATAGCTGTTAGTTTTAGAAAAGACAACTCTTCCTAGTTTTTTGGCTTGGGATTACATTTAGTACAGGCAGGAGTGCGTACTCCTTTTTCCCCGCACTTAAAACAAACAATATCTTGGGAAATTCTACAAGATTTAGTCGTGTGATTAGTTCTACCACAACGGAAACACTTCATAGGAGAAGAGCCTTGTGCCAATGAGGCAACAAAAGCCTTTGAAGAATTGAAGGGACGCGCAGGAAACCTACGACGATCATCATTAATCACTCTAGGGGCACTAGAAGTAATGTTTTCAGAATTCTTACTCAAACTAGGTTCAATAAAGGAATTAGCCTTAACCTCGGCTAACTCTATCCGCTTGCAGAGCGTTTTTAATTGTTGAATGGAAGCAACATCATGTAAAGCGAGGTTCTTTGAATATTCCGGCCGAATGTTCCGCATCAGAGTGTCCAGTTTCTCCTGCTCCGGAATCTCCTTGGTAAGTCGTTCGTACATGCCTAAAACTGCAGAAACAAAATAAACTATGGTTTCCGATTTGGCCTGAGTTCTTGCACGGATCTCCTGTAACAATTGATAATCTAAATCCGGGATATCAAATTCCTCTCTTAAAGCAACGGTGACATCCTTATAGGAACGAAACTGGGTGCGCTGAGACCGGAACCAAGACAAAGCAGGTCCTTCAAGAATTTCGGGAAAACCCCTATAAATCCTATCTTCTGATATACGCCTAGCAATCCGCAACTCTTCCAGCCTAGTAAGAAATGAACGCACACACGTATCACCTTTAAATTTCAAATTCAAAGAATTTATATTAAAAGTCTTATCCGGTTTAATTATGATTTCTCGAATTACTCGAGTTTCATTGGAAGAATGGTCATCACCTTCAGAATCAGATGATGCCGAAGAATTACCATCATTCAACCGAGTTACAATGGTATCTAACATCGTCTTTAAAAGTTGAACCTCCTCGGTTTCATCTAAACGAGAAAGACGGCAAATAAGATATTTGCAACGGGAAGACAAGCGATCTTTAGCTGACACGGACAACTCTTCTTTAATCTCCTGTTCAATTTCTTCTGCTTTCCGTTGACAAACATCAAGTTCTAACGCAGGGTTGCTTTGTATTAAATCTTGGAATTTTAGGCTACCCTTATTAGCAAGTGCAGCAGTCTGCTTCAGCGCCTGACACAAACTAGATCTACGCGAAACGGGATTAACCGGAAGTTTCCGAATCGCCAACTCATGTGTTATTTCGTCTTTGTGTAGGTGAGTGATTTTACAACCCGCATTTAGAAAATCCATATTTAAAGTTAAATTCAAGTAAGTTTTAAAAATTAGAAACTCCAACGGGTTAAAGTTTTAAGTTTAAATTTCTTTTCCCTCAATAAAGAAAGAAGTACAAAATAAGTATCACATATTTATAGAGGAGTAACAATAAGACCTCTTTTAACTTAATCTCAGAAGAGTGTTGAGAAAATCTCAAAGTGTGGTATTACATTCAGAAAAACCTTTGAGCTTACAAGCCCAAATGCTTCTTTACCACCTATCGTAATAAAACAATATTCAACTAAATTACCATTAGTTTTTTAACGAATGACCGTAACTTAAATACTAGTACGCAATACAATACCCATTCGCACCACTATAAAATCTTAAAATTAACAAAACGATAGTTGCTTGATCCTGTCATATACTCCTTGGACCTTTCTAAATATTCTAGAATAATAAGTTCTATAAAACAGGCCACATGTTGGGTACGCCACTGTAATATCTCCAATATGGATATTATAAAAAAAAAACAAAGACTTGACACGGTGGGTTTAAGTCAAATAAATTGGGAAACTTAAAGTATCCAGAATCCCCAATTTTAACCTACTTCAGTTGTGGGATGTTCACAGTTATGGGAAGTCAAGTCACACGGACCTAGCAGGCCGTTAAAACAATGAGACTAAAAAAGAAGTTAACAACAGGGTGTGGATTGTCGGCCCTCCAAGGGTTGAGCCTCGCTGGAAAATATTTAAAATAAAATGGACGCCTTCTCCAGCGAAACTCTTGCTTGTATATGACAAGATCAATCAAGCAAAACAATTGAGCAACTTTTATAAAAGGTTTATTTTATACTTAAATACAAATCCCTCCCTCTTGGGAATTTCAAAATTTATAACCCGGGTATCCGGAATTAACATACAGCTTGTTGTAACCTTAAAGGTAAACTTAAAAATTAAATATTTCTGTTAAACACTTGGGTGTCGAGGGTAAAGAGATTTCACACTTTATCTTCAACCTGGTATCACGTTAATAAAATAAAATTAGATAGGCTTATTTGCCCCTTTTAGGTAGAGAGTACGTATTTAAAAAAATAAGGAAAGGATATCACCCGTGTATGCTGTGTGTAGGTGTGTGGTGTAACTTCGTCTCCTGCTGGTTCGAAACAAGCCCGTAATGCGGTCAGGAAACACAGGCTGCTGGCACCGGTTGTACAGGAAATGTAGGTTCTCGACAAGTACAGTAGGAGACGCAGATGAAAAACCACCAGCGTTGAACTTCTTGATAAAAATAGAAGGTAGTAAAAAAAAACTAGTAACAAAAAAAACCCTGGAACAAAATGAGTCCAGTTAATATCTTAATTGGACAAATTACCAATTATTCTTAATCGCAACCCAGTCGTTATGACGTGGAGTCGTATCAATAGTCACTTACCAGTTTATTAGCTGGGCTTCTATTGTACTTTGCTAACAAAATGGTTCCCGTGAGGGTAATACGTCCTCAGATAAAGTGGTGCTAAAATAAGACAAAAAGACACACGTTAACCAACAGGAAATAACCTACAAGGTTAATTCATTATTCCACAGCAAACAGACACTGTAACTTACCGAACGGTACTGACTTCAAATCTTAATGGGTCATTTCTTTATTAAAACTAATTATGCCATGATCGGCTGACACGATGCTAAGTTAGGTTACATTGTGGCGCGGCTGCAACAAAAATACACGAAAGATATTAACCACGGATCCGCAACCATATATGCTACGGCCTTTTAACACCTTGTTACAAATGAATTCTCACCATTTCAAAACGAGGACTCCGAAAAAACCAATACCGCAAGATCACATCTCGAAGGCGGTTTACGAAGTGACAAAGCTCTTCCAGGTTCCATCCGGCGAGGAAGGACCATAGACAAAATCGATCTTTCTAGAACGATTTGTATATTCATAATTACCAGACAAATGAAATATTCAAAATTAATTCCAAAACGAATTTTCGGATTACCATAAACCATTTAAAGGTAAAATACTAAATTAGAAAATATAATATATCGCCCGCAACAGTACGGCACGTCTATGACGACCTTTATATGCGCAGATATCCTATCTGTGACTTAGCCTGTGACATTTGTCAACAATGACATCTAATCTTTCCGGCGTAAACAAACCAGAACGCAATCATTTATATATCCTAAAAGGGAAATCTAGACTTCGATAACCAAAGGGATAGTTTCAAAACGAACAAAAATACAATGGTGAAATGTTGAAATGGATACCCAACTTATGACGGTGGCTACACCATATAACACAATGCAGGAATTTTCCACTTGGAAACGCTCAGGTAATTTCTCCTTATTTCTCTCTTATGTTTGAAACAACAGAAAGAAATGCCTAATTAACCATCTAAACTTCATTAGGAGTGCCCTGTGAATACAAATTTCCAAATAGGTACTCCAAATATGAAAGATTTTATTTATTCAACTTGGGTCCTATAGTGAGAAAAAAAAATGATATAAAACTTTAATCTTTTAACACTGCAAAGTGTTACAAACTGACATATTCCCAAATACTCTAGTCGGGAGATAAATATCCAGCGGAACGTTACTAGTTGCGCAAAGTTGCTGTTCACATTAATTACTCTGCTATGATTTGACGGCAGAAAGTTACACCTCTGTGTTTATAGAGACGGAAGAGACACCAGAAGCTAGTCATCACTGGATATTTGTAATTGTAAATCCATTATTTCTATCCTGATTTTGATATAGAAATTTCTTAAAAAGTTCGAAAATGTTAATTTCAGACATACATATACAACGTTGGACGAGCTTATGACTTGGATTTGTATTATTTTAATTAATGATTATGACCATTTACACTAAAGATTTTTCATGGCATTAAAATACGAGTACTTCCCCTAAATCTAGCTTTTGGCATAGACTCACGAATTGTAACGGAACTGCTTCTTTGTGACGATCATTCATTAAATACTTTTAACCTAGTATGAGTGGTATGCGTTTGTAATACCCATTTCAAAAATCAATTCTTAAGCAAGGTATGCCATTCAGCATCTGATGACCTGTAGGCTGTATCAAAAGGAGCGGTGATCCGTTCAAAGGCAAATTCAGTATTATACAGGGCGTCCCATGACTTTGGGACATAAAGGGAAACTACCTTAAATATGCTAGAGAGGATACTTTGCTAAAATAAGACTTTATGTTATTTTTAAAGGCAACAAAACTGCATTCAAAGTTTTTCAAAAAACTAGTTGCTGCAAAATTTGGTTAATATTTTAGTTTTAGACAGGTACTATGTTTCTTAAGAAAAATTGTTTTTTTATCCGTTCTTTCGAATGACATCATAGAATTACGAAAAAAAAAATTCGTATTAAAGTAGGTTCGATGCCGAGAAAGAGATTTGGTTTATTTTTTGAATTCAGTGTTATTTAATTTTCAAAATAAAATAAAGCCTTCTTTCAGCGAAATATCATATCTACGATATTTGTGGTACTTTCCCTTCATGTCCCATAATCTTGGGACACGCGGTATAGACGAAAATCTACGCATGGGTAGACCCATTCATAGATTTTCGTTTCTTCATTTATTTACATTCTGCTCATTGTACTAATGTACAATCAACCAATTGGAATCTTAGTCCATTGTGCAACTACGTCTAAATGGCAACTACAGGATGTATCGAACTTCTTCCATTAAACCCTACTACCTTAAGGTGCATTCAGACCAAAAGAGCATTCGCTGTTCTATCCCCCGCTCTAGGAAATCAACCAATCACGTTTTGTGTAACGATTGAATTTTGTAGAGTGGAGGGTTAGAATAGCGAATGTTCGTTTGGTCTGAATGCACCTCTACAGTTTGGTGGGGATATATGGAACTTCTTCCACTAAGCCCTAGTTCTTTTCTGTTTGGTGGGGATGTATGGAACTTCTTCCACTAAGCCCTTGTAGTAAGACATATCTTACAATGTAATGTATGGCGTCACTTTGTTATAGTTCTCGAGTGATCTTTTTCTTTATTTGAATTGGTTGACTGTAAATTAGTACGAGTAGCAGAAAATTTTACTTTTTTCCTTAATATACATCATCATAATCATCAGCCTATCGCAGTCCACTGCAGGACATAGGCCTCCCCAATTTCACGCCACCGTTCTCGATCTTCGGCTGCTCGCATCCAGCTCCTGCCAGCCACCCTGCGCAAATCGTCGCTCCACCTTGCCTGAGGGCGTCCTACGCTTGCCTTATTATACCCGTATGTATTATTTTATCGATAAAGCTGCTTCACGTCATCAATCATCAGCCTATAATCAGTCACCTGCTGGACAAAGGCCTCTCCTATTACCTAAGCGTACGGACGCATTAGGAGGTAAATGCCCACATTCGCCACGCTGGGCGAGCGGGTTGGCGATCGCAGTAATGTCTCCACTAATGATGATGCTGCTGCCTATCAATCTTCAATAAATAAATGGTCAGTGACACTTTGAATCCCTTAGTCGACTTTTACGACAGCCACGGGAAGTGTTGGAGGGGTGACAAATATATTCTGACTGCCGTCACGACAGGGACAATAAAAAGTTTTGATTTGTCATAACTGCACATTATAATGCTGTATACTAACAGTTAATTTTGAATACCTTGCTCACTTTACAACTTCGGCTGCCGACTGTTCGGTGTCCTAATTAGATTAGCTCAAACATTGCTCCGCTCAAACATCCAGGTTTTAGCCATTTCGCTGATTCCAAATTTGATTCAAATCAAAACCAAATGTTGATTCATCGAGTTGGATTTCATTAGCTTAGTTTGAAATTCTAGTTATCTAGTGCTTCGGAGTGATAAAGTTTCGTGATATCGGTTCTGTATTTTATTCAGGGCAGGGTTAGTTTTGATTTACACATACCAAGAAAGTTTCTTAGATTTAAATATTAGATGGTTTCGCGGCTGATGCCAAACCACTGGGCTACTCCAGGTTAGCGGACACCGGTTTTTCTCAGGTGACATCACATGTTATATTGAACTTTATATACATAGTAGTATTACTAGGTACTTAAAAATACAACTCAACAAACATTGAATAGGTGTACTTAATTTAAGTTCTTCCACAAACCATAAAGTTTCTTAGGTATTTGTTCTCTGGATTTAATTTATAAGTTATCAAATCGCCGGGCATAGATAACGAATAATCACCTGCATTTAATCGCCTAAAAAGCGGGAAAATTATCTTTGTGTGGCGAAAATTACCTACTATCATCACACAGACCGATTTAATATCTAATGTTGTTGTTTTATTCAGAACACTTTTATTGTAGGGTAGTTAATGTTAGGTACCAACACGTGCCCAACTTCCTAAGTGATTAAATAGTTATTTGTACAACATGAGAGCAAAGTACGTATTTGATGCGAGTGTCAGTTTTGAGTCTTGAGCGTAGCGAGAGACTCGAAAGACACGAGATTCAAATAACTTTGCTCTCAAGTTGTACATACAACTTTTCACCTCAGCATGGAGAAAAGGAAATAAAATAACTTCAGCAGGGAGAAAAGGAAATAATAATAATATTAAATCATTTATTTAATCAAAATTAGTTTTAGTACATATCATTATTGGTACATACCAGTGTTGAGGTACCATTCTTATCTCTTAGGTTAACATTTTGATGAAAAATATAATGCATATTATGACAATTTATAACGTAACATTTTTCATCTCTGTCTTTTTACTAACAAGTGAAAGAAACAAAAGAAAAAGTTGAAGTCTAAACGTCATGGAAAACAACATTCACTCAGTGAGCAAAATCGCACTTTGCTCACTGATTTCGCGAATCAAAAGAAGTCTTTTCGAGCTGCTGAGGTGAAAAATTCTTTAAAAATAAAGGAACATTAATGGTCCCCAACAAATTGCCGCAAAACCCAAGCAATTGTTTCTCTTCTCAAATAAAAGTTTATCACCGCAGCTTTACCACAATTTAGGGCAAAACGAATTTGTGTACTAACAACGTAATTGTTTTTCTGTGTAAATTCTGCACACTGATAAAATTAAGGGCAAGCCACACGTTCTAGTTAAGGCGAAAATCGAAGATTTTTTTTTTAATTTCCTTTTTAGTAGTGATCGGTTTTTTGGGTTCCCCCTAGCGGGATTTCGCGTATAAAAAAATTACGGGTGTGACTATAAAATTTTACAGCGTGGGTATTTGATACGGGCGAATAATTAATCCAGCTATAATATCTGATCCTACGAGTCGTATAAGATAACCATTTCGTTAAATTTTGTTGTTGATTAGGTGTAATGATTTTTCTAAAGTGCAACCCAGCAGCAATGTATGCCGGCCAACTGACATGAGACTCGTATGACGTTTAGATACTTATGTCTACTTTACGTAATGTGGCTACCAGTGGATGCAATACATTGCGGGCTCAATTATTTTGTATGAAAAAAAAAATACCTTAATTTCTAAAATAAATTTATGTAAATAGGTTCCCTAGGTCCGATAGTAATCGCCACTAAAATATTCGCCCGTATCAAATACACACGCTGTATTTAACAGTATTGACACTATTGTATTAAACACACAAGAGCATACTTTATGATACAGAAATATGGCAATATGTATAATTAAAGTTTAGTTTTCAAGTTACTATAGGAGACCTGCCGGGAGAATCCAAAAAACCGATCACTGCTTATTAGATTAGGCCTAGAAATTAAACTCAGAATACGGCTCGGCCAGGTACAAGCGCGCGGAAAGCGTTTTATCTGTTCATTACGCGGTTTACACGCTCATAGATCGTTGGTTAGATTCTTGTGCATAAATTACGCGAGGTCCTATGGCGGGGGGGACTTGTCCACGAAAAAAACACGAAAGTTCACACTAGGGGGGAGGGGGTATTTAGGAGACATCACGTGTATTTTTCTACGATGAACAAAGAAGAATATGCAGTGAGATGGAAACTATCGAGTTTAAATACGTTCTCGTGATTGAGAGAATTCATTACGGCTTGTAATTATGTACGGTAGACTATAAGATTTCTTGAAAAAAATTACACGTGAGACCGTTTATAGGGTAGCCAAGAACCTCGCCAAACATCACTTGGGGGGAAGTAGCCGAAAAAACCTCGCATGATTGCGCATGTGCCCTAAGTTGTTGGGATCACACGCAATGATTAGGAAAACGTGCTCCACCGTAGACTGCATCATCACTTACCAGCGGGTATGATTGTTGTCAAACGTCTACCTACTCTGAATAAAAAAGAAAAAAAAAACTCTCGTAAATACTTATTGTCGCGCTTTTGTGGCTGAGTCGATACTCACTCGATTGTAATATTTTCCAAGTAATTTTAAACCTATCGAATCTATCGATATGTAGCTCGACGATGTGACTTGTCATAGAAGAATCATATTGTAACCTACATTATACAAGGTTGCTAAAGTTTCAACTAAGTATTCGAGAGGTCAAAAACACGAAAAGTATTAAATTGATTTCAGTCCCTGTCCGTCAGCATATCGCCATGTCAGTGTGTAAATCGCTTTACTTTGCTTCAAATTTTGTCTTTTTTTATCAAAATGGCCTAAACGTTAAATTATCTAATCTATTATGTAAATTGGCCATTCTAAAAACGAAGTCTGGACATCTGGAGTCTAATTACCTTGACTATATAAAGTGTACGTAAAATGGTAGCAATTATGGAATAGAATATTAGATAAATGTGGCATTTATTCTTCACGTTATGGTTTCGTTTACGCAATTCTAAAAAGAAGTACAAGCTATTCAGAAGTAATCAGTTTGTGCTAAGTAAAGTTGGATTTACACCAAACGAGTGAATGCTCATTCTATCCCCCACTCTACGAAATCAACGAATTTCGATGAATTAAGTTTTGTGTAACGATCGAATTTATTTATTTATTTATTTAAACTTTATTGTACTGTAAAAAATACAGACACAACAGGCGGACTTAATGCCGTAAGGCATTCTCTACCAGTCAACCTACAGGCCAAACAGATAAACATTAATGGTGCGGGATGTGAAGAGTTCTTACTTAAATACACTAACAAAATATGAGTACTTGCTAATAATAATATAGTATCAATAGATATGCAATATATATGTCAGAGGGACAGCCGAGAAACGGGGGTGGCGAATATTTTAATTCCTATCTACTCATCGTACCTACTTACAAAGGTGTATACTATGCATGGACGCACATAATTAAACACAAGGTAAATTACGATCTTTTAGTATACTGGTTCACAAATGATAAACCTCTGTCGTGAGAAGAACCAGCAAGAAACTCAGACGGTCTTACTTTTTCCAAACTTTAAATAATCACAACAAGTACACACTTAAAACAAGACAACACTTTAAACTATACTGATAGAAAACGACTGGAGAGTTATAAGCTTGCGTCCATGCATCATTTCCTCAACCCTGGAATGCTTTATTCCAAGTCTAAATCAAGAATCAATGCTTGTACACTGCGCTAGTGACCTTTTATAATGTCCGCTCCAAACTACCTGCTTCATTGGCGGGTAGATATCAACATGACGTTTAATGTCTACCTGCATGGACCAAGCAAAGAACATCTCAAGCAAAACATTGCTTATCGTTTTCTACATTTTATAACTCTTAACAAATTAAATGTAAACATTGCAAATAAGCCTATTCTCAATTTAACTAACACCATTCCGACGTTCAACGACTTGACATGTCGTACACGTCTGCGCCAACTGAAGCATGTCTCCGACACGGCCATACTGACAAGACAAGCGTCCTCGCTTGTATCTGAAACAAACACGTACACCAGGGTCGCGTTTTATAAAGTTACAATTTACAATTTCGCTGTTTGCCTCTCTGACGCACTCACATATTGGCTAGAAAGAGAGGCAAACAGCGAAATTGTAAATTGTAACTTTATAAAACGCGACCCAGTAGTCTTTGTTACCACTCGGTCACTCCTGACCAAATTATCTGTCTACGTAAAATCATCTCAACTCAAGAAAAAATAATTTTAATCTTTGCAACTGAATTTGGGATGACTTATGGTCAATTATTTACCACCAATTTCAATTCAAGAGCAAACAAGTACCATCTGGCTTTCCTAGCCACATTTTACGTAAAACATTACAGAAAATTTTCGGAAGAATATAATCTCCTTCGTGGCCTATTGGTTATCACATAACCACACACATTACGCGCATCCCCAAGGGATCGCATAACTACTCTAAAACGCGACCTCCGCCAGAGCCTGCCGCGCACTGCGTACCCACGGACTACTCACAGGCAGACGCATCGGGTTACGGCTACGATCAAGCCTCTGGTACGGTCGACCCATTCTGACCTCAATACATAATGGGATAGAAATGACTACTGTTACATTTTACGAAATCAAATTTGAAACAATTTTACACACGATCATTTCACACTCCTCTTCTATAACCTGTTAGAGGATCGTAGGAACATCTTACAATCATCAATGTGACTCTATACACATCCACCACTTTAGCAAGGTACGCAGGTATACCACCAACAGTTATCAGAAATACTGTAAGCAAACTCATCGTGCATGACCTCAGCAATGTACACAGAAAAACAATCTACAGTCATCAACATGTCACAAAACACCCGCTATCCGAGTAAAGTACACGGACACATCTATAACCTTCAGCGCAGTCACTGACTGACCTGAGTAAATAAAGTTTGCAAGAACACTCTATAACTCTCAACAACATTGTTGGCAAACTCATCATCCACGACCTTAGTAAGGTACGCAGGAATACCATCTACAGTCACCATTAATACTGTAGGGACACTTCATCTACGACCTCAGCGAGGTTCGCAGGAATACCATCTACAGTCACCATAATACTGTAGGCACACTTCATCCACGACCTCAGCTAGGTACGCAGGAACACTGTCTACAATCATCATATGACTGTACGAAAACCATCCACAGTCACCAAACTGACTGTGGGCATACTCTGAAGCCAACTAATTACTTTGCCCAACATAAGATTTACAACATTCGTCATCACGTTTGGGATTTTGATAAGACAATGTCAAAAATCATGCCAGTCTTTAGGCAATTAACACCCTTGCTCATTTTTACCCCCAGAACGTAACGGTATACCAAAAATTCACAACCATCATCATGTCATCAAATATCACTCAGTTAAATTTCATGAAAACCAAGTTCAGTTTTACCAATTACAAGTCAAAACGATTTAAACTAATGAGTCAATCCCTCGACTCAAACAAAAACGTCAGTTATCCAACCAGGTTACACCATAACCATTTGATTTAATTTCTGTCCATGGGCTTGTTAGAATCCAATAACCTATCAGAAGTTAACCATCTCAGCCGCGTAAGTGCTACTCCTCGCAAAGAGTATACTGCACATAAAAAGCAGTCCAAGTGCACGTTTTACATGCTCCGGAACTTCCGATACGATTATTAGATCACGCTCAATCCATCGAACTTGCTCTCAGTCTATTGAAAGCTCAAATGACATAAGAACTCATTAAATTTAACAATTACCCTTTTCGCATTTAAAGTAGTTAATAAAAAATTAAATGCCGTAATGCAGTATCATTTATTTTCTTTAGGTACTCATTTAATCAACTAAGGGAATTAAAATCAACTTCATTAACATTTGAAACAGACTAGCAAGTCTGTCTATGTACTTACTACTTTACTAGCTAGTAACCGACATAGTTCTACAATAGTAAAAATGAAACACTTCACTTCAACAAAAACAACAAATGGGTTGCAGTACTCGCAGCAGTTACAATACTCCAGATGCTACACCGAGCAATAGAGTCTTAACAACCACCTCCATGGCTGTCGGACAATCAAAACGCATTGACCACTTACACCATTAAACCAAACGCACTCCACTCACAGTCGTGGCCGCACTGAGACGGAAAAATAGATCTGATTTTACACCTACGACTACGAATGATAAATGGTGTATGTAGTCCGAGAAAACTGAACCCAACAAAAATGTAAATAGTTTCATTCCACGATTGCAAACTATACGATTGCAAACTATAATGACTAATTCTAGTACCCACCATTTTAATTGAACTAGGTAGTCAAACTGAAACTATTGACGGTCCAAATAATAAGAAATGATTATCATCATCATCACCATGACCACCATCATCATCACAATAACCATCATCATCATCATAATAACCATCATCAACATCATAACCACCATCATGATCATAATAACCATCATCAACATCATAACCACCATCATGATCATAACAACCATCATCATCATAACAACCATAATCATCATAACCACCATCATCATCATAACCACCATCATTATCATAACCACCATCTTCATCATAACTACCATCATCATCATAACCACCATCATCATCATAACCATAATCATCATTATCATAATCATCATCATCACCATCATCTCCACCATCATCATCATCACCACCATCTCCACCATCGTCATCATCACCACCTTCATCATCATCATCATCATCATCATTATCACCATCATCATCATCATCACCATCATCATCATCATCATCCTATATCAGAAATTGTTAAAATAAATCTCAATGCGTTTAATAAAACTTTAATAAAGTCTTTAACAAACTTGCGTAACCTTACGTTATCGCTGTCTTATTTAGTTTTAATGTTGCATTTCTTGCTCAAGTTTTAACTCTATAGAATCGAAAGGGTAGAAGCCCTCGATGACTCAACAACATTAGCTCAGGGCTCAAATAGCTCAACAAAATGTGAACTCCTCACCGGATTGACAACGTGTCTACACCACGCGCTGCACCACGTGTTCACGGTAGGCAGCAGCGACACCAGCCATCAGCCTCTGCCGCGCCGTGGGGACATGATGACAGCAATAACTTGCAGGTCGGCAGCTCGCTCCAATTCACCATGTTGAACTGTAATCATCAAATTGTACGGTATCAGTTTTATCACAGAGATAATTTGCATGTGAGCTTTCAACTTAACCTGATCACAAAAATAAAAAGTTGAGGTTAGGGTATTGGTATCCTTTGGTAACTTTGTATTAAAATAATAATGGGCTTCACTTTACTACAACCAAGTTAATCTCGCAAAGATTAAAACGTTTTTGTAAACACGAAAACTTCACGCTAAAAATAGAAATGTCAAACTGTTATTTCTTTAAATTAATGTTTCGAATTTTGCATTAAAACAATTGGAACGAAACCTGTCCTTGTACATCCGTTGCTCCAAAAGCAACTCCCGAAGAGCTGGAGTCTTTATTCTCCTTCATTTCCTGGACGTTTCACAAGAAATTGTGGTAGTTTCATCGCAACAGCATAGTCGTCATGAACGGAACTTCTGGCTACTATGAACTTGTGTTTCTTGAAATTGAAACATTCTGAGCTCGTTTCATTGCCACAACATAGTCATCAGTATCATCAATTCATCACGAACGAAATCATCACGAAACATTCTGTAACATAAATTTCACACGCATAGAAAACTTTAAAAAAACAGGCATACGAAATCTCTAATCAATTTTTGGTAGACCACCAAACAAAACCACGGGTTACTTGCCCGTATTTCAGAACTGGTAGTATTTCAAAAGTCAGAAAAGTAACAAGTATGAGCCATGATATTCTTTGAAATTATTCAAATTACTGTTTTTTTTTTGTGAAGTGGGTGGGGTACCTACCCACACGTATTGCAACAATAGAAATTCCATAAAAAACTAACTTGATATCTCAAATTACGTATCGAAACAGACTTTGCTTCAAAAGATACGAGTAGTTTACTCCTTACACCAAATAAAAAAAGTAACGATAGTTCAACCTTACCGACTGTCGATGATTTCAAACCTCACACGTATGGTACATTTACCATGACCACTCATTGTAGGCGATTAGTCAACATCCCACTTTCTGATGTCAGAGGGACAGCCGAGAAACGGGGGTGGCGAATATTTTAATTCCTATCTACTCATCGTACCTACTTACAAAGGTGTATACTATGCATGGACGCACATAATTAAACACAAGGTAAATTACGATCTTTTATTATACTGGTTCACAAATGATAAACCTCTGTCGTGAGAAGAACCAGCAAGAAACTCAGACGGTCTTACTTTTTCCAAACTTTAAATAATCACAACAAGTACACACTTAAAACAAGACAACACTTTAAACTATACTGATAGAAAACGACTGGAGAGTTATAAGCTTGCGTCCATGCATCATTTCCTCAACCCTGGAATGCTTTATTCCAAGTCTAAATCAAGAATCAATGCTTGTACACTGCGCTAGTGACCTTTTATAATGTCCGCTCCAAACTACCTGCTTCATTGGCGGGTAGATATCAACATGACGTTTAATGTCTACCTGCATGGACCAAGCAAAGAACATCTCAAGCAAAACATTGCTTATCGTTTTCTACATTTTATAACTCTTAACAAATTAAATGTAAACATTGCAAATAAGCCTATTCTCAATTTAACTAACACCATTCCGACGTTCAACGACTTGACATGTCGTACACGTCTGCGCCAACTGAAGCATGTCTCCGACATATAGATGATACAGATTTATAGCTTTCAAAATATATAATAATATAATATAATAATAATAATATACCTGCTATTTTCCAAAGTACCAGGGTGCTTAGCCAAGTTGACAATCGCTAGCGCTTCATCGTTAAGCGCAGCTAACTGTCTTTGTCGCACTAATATGAAAGAGTGACAGAGAGGGAAAACTACGTTACGCTACTAAGCGCTAGCGATTGGCATCTTGGCTAAACACCCAGAACATTAATCTTGAGAATTGTCAAAGAGATACTTGCGCTTCGAATTCTTGAATTTCGTAGAATTCGAAATAGTATGAGCATACGCTCGTTTGGTGTAAATCCACCTTAAGACGGCATACGTTAATACTCTGGCTCTAGTAAAAAAGGGTATGAGTTTAATACAAGTGCATAGGTATACAGTATGTTACCATCCTCCAAGCTTCTTTTAAAACCGAGCAATGGGATGCAGGTTCTTAATGAAACCCTGAGTCCACTGCTGAACATAGACCTCCCCTCTGGACCTCCACATGTACCGGTTAGATCCAGCATATCCCGGCCACCTTCATAAGGTCGTCTGTCCATCTTGTGGGTGGACGTCCTACGCTGCGTTTCCCTAGCCGTGGTCTCCACTCGAGCACTTTTCAACCCTGTCGACCATCTGCTCTGCGTGCAAAGAGGCCTGCCGATTGCCACTTCAGCTTGCAAATCCGGAGGGCTATGTCAGTCACTTTAGTACTACCTACGGATTTCCTCATTTCTGATTCGATCACGCAGAGAAACTCCGAGCATAGCCCTCTCCATAGCTCGTTGAGCAACTCAATTTATTGTAAATAATGAGTTGATTAATAATTTTACATTAAAAACTCCAAACTCTTAAAATTATTTAACTTTGTAAGAAATGTTGTGTGTTAATACCTACTTCAAAATGAATCGTTAAATTAGACGTTGACAGATAGCAGTCACTCGCAGTGTTTGACAACTAAGCAAAACACGCTTTACATTGATCGTTCGAAGGAAATAAAATTTTACATAACTTTTTGCTAAGCTCTGATATTATGATATGGTTTGTCTAGTACGCAAATCGTCTTTGGAATTTACCCAGCCGAATGATTACTATGTAAATTGGTTGTAGGCGGCAAACTGAAAACAGCATTAAAAACTGAAACGGTTATTACCAAAAGTCGATTTGTATTCTTTGACCTTTTGTAAACGGGGGTTTCATTTAGAGGCGTAGTTGGTATTGTAGGTTGGAAGGTAGTTTTTATTTAGAGAGCGAATGGTAATAAAATATGTATACTCTGTCCATCTAGAAGTCATCATCAGCCTATGATAGTCCACTGCTGGACGTAGGCCTCTCCTATTAACTATGCGTATAAACCCATTAGGAGGTAAATACCCATAATCGCCACGCTGGGCAAGCGGATTGGCGATCGCAGTAAGGTATCCACTATGATGACGCTGCTGCCCGTCATCAATCTTTTATCAAATAATGGTCAGTGACACTTCAATCCCTTAGTCGACTCTTACGACACCCGCAGGAGGAGTTGAGGTGGTGACAAATGCATTCTTATTGCCGTCACCACACGGCAACTGAAAGTAATATTCTAATTTTCTTTGGGCCTAACCCTACATTTTTTGCCGCGGTTTTTCTACTGATAAGCTGGTTGGATAGACTAGAAATTCCCTTCGGTATGAAGAAGCAAAATATATTTTGAAATTATCTAGTTTATCATATTTTTATTCAATTATTTAACAGATATTGCTTTGAAAGGTGTAGTTAATTGAAATAACTACCCATAATAATCCTTAATTTCTCTTATTGTGAGACTAGGTCAATTAATAAACAATATAATATAAATTTATAATATATATTCATGTTATTTTAGAACTGTACAATGATAATAATTTTAAAATCTACAATTTATATACAATGTATACATAGATTAAATCTAACTAATCTACATAACCTAACCTATATCTAAGATTGGCCCTTGTGGCATTGTACCGAGGCCGCGAGGATGCTGGCGGTATTTCCTCGCTGTATCGCAATACTGATGCGTTGTGCGAGGATGTCGCCAGCTCTTCGGTCTTTAGTTACGTCAACCAGACGTTACGCAATCAATGTTGATTCGAAAGTATCAACTTAAAAATAAAATCGCACAACATGCTCAATCCGAGCTCGACTTCTAAGTCCTTCACGACTCCGCGCTTTAAAACTATGTCTAAAAGTGGATTTCACCTTAAGCACGTTTCGAGTGTTCCGCCTTACATTTCACCGCCGAGTACTGTTTGCTGATTCAATGCTAAAGTTTGCAAAGTAAATTCAATTCCCTTCGGCCAACTTCGTACGGGAAAATACATTAGTTTCTAACGTAATGACCTGTCATTAAATACTCCAAATGAAATATAGTTTAATTTATTATACAGCACTGATTGATGTAGGTGATTGTTTAAAGGTCCTACTAATCAGAAAGCTATAAATTGAAAGATTTTTTCAAACTTGTAATATAATTATTTTGACTTATATTTTTTTTCAAACGGCCCTGTGGTGACGGCTGTAAGAATACATTTGTCACCACCTCTACACTTCTCGCGGGTGTAGTAAGAGCCGACTAAGGAATTGAAGTGCCACTTGATAGAACATTGATGATAGGCAGAAGCGTTATCGCAGTGGACACATTACTGTCGCCAATCCGCTTGCCCAGCGTGGCGATTATGAACATTTACCTCCTAATGCATCTATACGCATAGTTAATAGGAAAGGCCTTCGTCCAGCAGTGTTATTCACTAAGGAAACCGCCTTGCTGTCAGCGCTGTGTCAGCGCTGCGGCAGCGTCGAGCCTAAAAATGGTATTCACTAATGCACTTTAAACGACACTAGCGCTCGGCGACGAATGCGGCGTGAGCTGGAACTATACTGCGTCGGCAGTTACTGCCTACAGTTTGACGACGAGCTGTTCTACGTTAGTGAATACCGTTTTTCGCAGCGCTGCGCTCGACGTCGAAGTGAAAGCTATCTCGTCGTCGAGCTCGTTAATGAACGCAGCGTCGAATGTGTGAATAAGAGAATAACATAGCAGCATTGGACTGAGATAAGCTGATGATGTGATGTTATGTGATAAAATGTTGCTATTAATAAAAGTTCTTATTAGTGGCGCTTCGGGATTGGTCATTAAGTGTCATTAAGGTAATCTTTGGCGAAGCTTTTGTTCAGCAGTGGACCACTTTCGGCTAATATACTGATGATGAAAGGAATTACATAAAAACATTAAGGTCTCCTGCGGGTCCAACTCCTCCTGCGGGTGTCGTAAGAGTCGACTAAGGGATTGAAGTGTCACTGACCATTTTACAAGATTGATGATGGGCAGCAGCGTCATCATAGTGGACACATTACTGCGATCGCCAATCCGCTTGCCCAGCGTGGCGATTATGGGCATTTACCTCCTAATGCGTCTATACGTATAGTTAATAGGAGAGGCCTACGTCCAGCAGTGGACTAACATAGGCTGATGATGATGATGATGATGATGATGATTAAGGTCTAGATCAGCAAAGTCGCGGTCACCCGTAAGACAACTCGTGCTAAGACACCGAAGATTCCAAAATGGTTCCTCTTAAAGTTGAACATAGAACAATGTTAGAAGATATCTCAATATATTAAATACCAACCATAATTCGAATGACTATATCTCTCACTAGACAGTGCAATTTATAAACAATTACACAAGCATAACAAACGGAAATCTGTAATAAAAACCGACATCAGTTTCATATCAAATTATTATATCCATTAAACTCGCCGAAATTGCTATCATAAAGCAAAACAGTGTACGTTCCATATTTATTTCCGCTAAAAAAGATAAACATCAAAATTATGGTTATTACCAAACCATCAAAATACGTTCATTTTAAACCGCTCCTTCAAATATCGAACACAGATTCAAAAACAGAAGCCCAAAAACGAAAAGACAAACGATTAAAAATAAAGTGACCAAGCGCGAAAATAATGAAGGTAATGTCCAAGTTGATTTTAGTAGGAGCGGTGACAATTATCTTTATCTCTCTCGCTTGTGGTCAAGAAGACGCGAACGCGGCAACCACAGCGGCCACAACAGGGGCTGAAGAAGAAGAGGAGGAACCACAGAAGAAAGGATGCTCCATTTGGTGCTGGATACAGAAGATTGCAATGTTCGTTATATCACAGCTGTTGAGCGGTTGAAGTCGGTAATAAAAAAGTTTTGAATTATAGTTGTGTTATTGGATTCCATTGTTCTGTAATTTACATTTTCATCGGCTGGAGTCGGGCCGAGCCGTAGCGCCCTTTCGATGTGCCTTTAGAATCTACGTGTAACGTTTTCGTGAAAAGTTTATAATATACAGGGTGACATCGGAGTCGTGATCCAAACTGTGAGAAACGTGTTAAGATGGTCTTCCTAAACAATGTTCTCTATGGGACCTATATGAACAAACTTATTTTTTTTACGACTAGTAAAGTTCGTGTTCATTAATATGTATACATTTCTCCATACTAATCCTTTCCAAATGTGTTTACATAATTATGAAACGAGACTGGAAGTTATGAACACTTCCGCACCGTTCGGTATGGAAAGAGTTTTTTTTTTCGCGATATTCATATTTGTTCCATGGGAAACCTTGTTGAGAATGACCATCTTAACACGTTTCTCACAGTTTGGATCACGACTCCGATGTCACCCAGTATATGAGGCAATTCTGTATGCTTATGACGGTAAGAAGTTCGTTCAGGGAGGGGGGGCATTTACTTATGATATGATAGTATACTTTATACTGAAATCAATTTTTTCAATCGTTAAAAAACAGCAGCTAGGTATACCTACGTCCAGTGTCAGTATGCCCATTAAACGGTAAACGCCTTACCTTTTTTCTTTCACAATAATAGAATACCTACTTACATGTGTTTATATATAATATAATTATATTATGTGTAACGATATAGTGACACCAGTGTCGGGTAAGAAACGTGCCTTCGCGATTCAGTTAATATTTATGTATATTCGAGTTTCCAACGTCATATAAAAAGATTCATACTTAAATATTAATCGGAATAAACTTCCTGGTTTTAGAGCATAGTTCATCTTTCCACGAATTTTTTCATTGGTATTATAAAAATGCAATAATCTGCAAAAACATAATTTTTGGGCAGATATGTGAAAATTGGGATTGGATTTTTTATCGAGCAAACTTTATGGTTTTATAAACAAATGGGTGAGTCCTAAATCATGTCTGGACCAAACGTAGGTACGTGTCACGAGGTAACGTTTTTCGGATTACAAATTTTAGAATAATTTTTGAAACGCTAATGCCGAACCACATTTGAATTTGTATAGGTTTCTTCAACCACATTTTAATTTGGATTTATTTTAGGTAAGTACCTACTAGGTCCAAGGTTTTAGGTACACGAGTATTGTAGGTAATTTTATTGAAACATGCGATCATCGATGACGAACATCCTCGAAGATTTAATTACTCCGAATTTTCTGAGTAGTTTTTTAACCTTTTAAATGACTTCCTCGCATTAAAATACACGCCAGTCTTTCTACTAATGAATAACATCAATTTGACGACGTAGTAGGTAAGGTACTTTTTGAAATATATTATATTTTAAATAATTATTAATCATTAGTTGCCAATAATTTAATCTTGTACAATTTGTAAGTAATTTATTGCGCGTAGTACACTACGAGACCTGCGTGATGAAATGTTAATGTGACACTATTTGTTTTATTTTTTCAATGGAGATATGCTCATTTTATTTAATGGCTTTGTTTCCACATTCCAAAAATTATCTAGCAATCAGAATTACTCTAAAATGAAGCTTAAAAAAATCATGTTTATCCGCGCCAATAAATTATTTAATTTAATCGTACTTGTTTCAATGATTGACGACTAACGATTAACGATAGCAATGTTAGGTACTATTTAAAATCATACTATATGCAGCGTAACGTCAAATTGATGTCATCGGCCTGAAAATGACGGGCCCTGCTAATGAACTACAAAAATAAACCTTATCTGTCAGCAAGACAGTTACTTTGACAGCATACTTGATGACCACTTTGGTGGCTGCTAGCGTGGTAGCCATGACAACACACAACCACTTTAGTGGTTCTCAGCGTTCAAAGGGTTAAACTGAATGTTTTCGGTAAATCCCTTCCCACTTTCAAGCAATAAAGGAAAATACAAAATTCTTGGGTTAAAGTAGCGATTTTATTAGACGTAGGTCGGATTGATTGTAAATCGTTTGATGTGTCGCGTGCTCGCTGAACCTTATTTTCAGTGGATCCTTTGAGAGCTCGCGAGAATTAGCTTTGAGAATTGGTGTTTTGTTGTCGCTAATATATGTAGCTAAAGCGAAGTAAAGAAAGATACGTTTTTCTCTCCGATGGCCGAATAGCAAAACTCATTATTGTCTAATATTATAATATAACCAGTGATCGGTTTTTTGGATCTTCCCGGCGGGTATCCTATATAGTAACTTAAAAAATAAACTTTAATTATACTGCCATGTTTCTGTTTAATAAAATATGTTCCTGTTTAATAAAATTTTATTTAACACTTTTATATTATACATATAAAAGTGTTAAATAAAATTTTATAGTCACACCCGTCAGTTTTTTATACGTGAAATCCTCTAGGGGGAACCCAAAAAACCGATTACTGATTATAACGTCTTAGATACATGTCAGGTTTTTACGTTATCTATTTATTCCCTTTTGCGAGGTCGTCGAGTTTCGCATGTTATTGAAAAATAAATCGTTTAACACATAATTTAGTTAGTTGGTGCAGTATTTTTCTATGTTAAGCATATGCTTAATATAGAAAAATAACGGCACCAACTTCTTTAGATAATCCCACGATGTAGTAACAGACACCTGAATGCTTAGCCAAGTTGCCAATCGCTAACGCTTAGTAGCGTATCGTAGTTTTCTCTCTCTGTCACTCTTTCGTATCCGTGCGACAAAGACAGTTAGCTACCTTTCGTTTACGGTTGACGACTAAGCGTTAGCAATTGGCAACTTATCAAAGCACTAAAGGGGTTATAATAATTCCCACAAAGACCAAATATGTTTTTTTATCACACCTGTTCGGTAAGTGCGCCAATACGCTGCGGTGATGCGCGCCGTAGGTGCGTCATTACGTCCTAGTAGGCCGTTAAGGATTTTCATACAACATTACGTCGCACTAGCGCGGTCCGGCGCACGCCGCGCGCCGCGCCGAGATTTCTTTTATGAAAATGATGAAATTAAGTCATCCCTGATTTAGACCATTTTAGAGTAGTTTTGTGAAAATATATTGTTTTATTTACTTGTTTGCATCACAGGTGTGATGAAAAAGATTGTGTGTACCACGGGCGGTACAAGAATTATGAACTCGTGTGAAGTAAAGCCCGCGCCTTCGGCTTGGGCTTTACTTTCACACTCGTTCGCAAATTCTTACTTACCGCCCTAAATACACAATGTACTATTTTTAGTCGCCAGGGATCACCCCTCCATATAATATTTCTTACATCTTCTACCCGATGTTACTACATTGTGTACAGATATTCTATTTCACGTAGTCCGTTTGGTTATGAATGTTGTCAGGCGTGCATGTATACAATGCTTTAGTGTGCGTAAGCGCGGGAGCGCTCAGTCACGATCGCGACGCGGTCGAGGTCGCAAGTGTTCTGAGTTCACGCCAGAATGTCTCACGAAGTAGCGTTAGCATGGAAACTATAAATCGAAAAAAATTATAAAACAAAATTTATTTTTTTGTAAATTTATATCATCCACGCTGATAAGAATGACGATAGTAATTGTTAAAATTATTATTTTTTACTTACAATACATTTTAATCACATGTAGGTACTTCTGCTACTATTATTATGATTATTTTTTGTATTATTTGTGCGTGGTGGATACATTGTTTCACTGAATTGGACTTTTAATATTCATCAGATAGTGTTTTTTTTTCTTTAAGATATCTAAATTAAAATGCTTACTTATATAAACACGTTTGGATTTTATTTACTACCCGTAATAATACCTTCAAATTTTAACTAAAAGATTCAAAGTATTTCAACGAAATGTTACTTTTAAAATATATATATATTCATTGGTGTAATCAGGTTTCCGTGCTAACGTTCCTCACGTTCGCGCACACAAGGACGCTTATCTGTACACCTTACTCACACAACGAAAGCCAAACGGACTTCGTGAGATAGAATATCTGTACCTATAACTAAAAAATCGTTAGATTTTTCAATGTTTGTACATATTTTATTAGCGCTATTCGTACGTTTTTTAAATTGTGATACCAGTTAACGGTCCTAAATTCGATTAATGATTATTTGACAATGAAGGTTAGTTTTTTTTTAACTTTGCGTAATAGGTAGCCCGTATACTAATTGGTAATTGGATATACCTATAAAATATAAAGAATAGGAAAATTAAGTTCAATTTGAGGCTTTACATCTGCAGTTTTTATTATTATGTCTTTATTTTTACTACCTTGTATTGAATAACTAAGTACCGCCAAATTTGTTTCTTTTTACTAAGTATGCGTAGGTACTGTAATAAATATTCGTTTCGAGTACGATATGATTTTGACTTTGTGAAACAGCTTTTTTTGTCGTTTTGTTTTACTTGTGTACTTTAAAAAGACTACCTTATAGGACTTAATATAAAATAAATATTGAAAAATAATCTCATATATTGACATGTTTATTATTATAACATGATCCTGTACAAATGCGTACAATCGTTGAAGATCTTGGCGGTCCGACAGACATCCTGGCTGTGCGGAGACTCCTTCGCGAGCTTGATGCAGCGAGCGCCCACGTCGGCGATGTTGTTCAACTGGACCAGCTGATGTGCTGTTTCCACGCGCTTTCTGAAATATTATGTCATGACACATCAGCACAGATGTCATATATACCATAGATCAAGCAAACGTATCTACTTAGCGTGTCAAATGAACTCAGTGAAATCCACTGAGTTGTCCGTCTTTAATCGCAGCTTGCAGCTTTCGGGCGTCAAATTTTGTAAGTTAACAAAAACATTAATAATGCCTCCTTAAGTAATATTAATTACAACAACACAAAAAAATATGAATACTCAAGGGCTTGAGACATAGTTAAAATCATAGGCAAGTAACAACTTCAGTACAAAATCTGACACGCTCGGCCGCCATACAAATGAATGAACTTGTTTCTTCTATCCAAATCTAATTCTGTGCACATCAGTCTCTCACAGTCCCGTGCAGGACGTAGGCCTCTCCTTTCAACTATGCAAGAACGCCAGGGTGTCATGATTTTACGATTTTCAGAAATTAATAAAATGTACCCCTAAATCGGCTCAAAGTAAATAAAAATTATATGAAAATAAGTTTCACTTCATTTCTGTAACTTGAAAAAAATTGGTCAGGTTCATGGGAAAATCGGATAAAGGTCGGCATGGCATGCAGTTACAGAAATGAACTAAAATTTAATTTCAGAGTATTTTGATGTGATAAGGGCCGATTTATTACAGCGCGGCCTGCTTACAGCGCGGTAACGCAGCCGGTATGATAGGGACTTTTGGACCGGGTGCGGGACAGAGCGGGGATTGCAATTAACATTTCCTTTTTTTGTGTTGTAATGACGAAGCCTGTTGCGGATATTGCCATTGGTGAGTATAACGAAGCTTGTTGCTAATTCCATTTTGTAGCATCTTAACGAAGCCTGCGGCGGATTTATTATGTGTAAATTAACCAACTTACTTATAAACATCAAGATTAAACAACCCGTTGGGCGTCATGATGGAAAATTTCTTAAGCACACAGAAGATGATGCACGCCTCATCAGACTCCTGAAACTCGACCTTCTTCGGTTTGGGGAACATTTCGCTGAGACACGATTCTACGACCATGTCGCTGAGCCGGTCGTGGGTGTACAAGACGGACATTTTTGCGTATGCGCACGTCGTCAGCAGTAGGAAAAATAAAGCTGGAACAAATAAAGTATTCATTTCAGTTTAAACATGCATTCCAGTTTGGTAGAAGTATATTTTGGACAAGGTGAAATTTTAGTGGTTGCTCCGTTTAAGGACTTGTTTGTTCAGTATCATTTTCCAATTAAGTGAAAATCAATTAGTATTTTTTTTTGTATCGCGTGAAACATTTTTATATTTTCTATGGGACAGGTCTTTTTCCTAACCGAAACACGAAACTAAATATGCCCTTAAACGTAGTACAACCACTAAACGTTAAACTTAAAAATGTTAAACATAAGTCTATAAGTCTTCATATGCATGCCATTAATGGCTAATCATGCTGTGCCACATAATTGTAAGAAACCATCTTTTGTATACCATGTTTGAGCAATCGATTATATCATTTCATTTCATGTTATAATATTAAAAAGTTTTTACACAAATTACACTAACAAATAAGTAATTAAATCTAACTTGAAAAAGAACTAAAACTAAGTATAAAATGAAACACTTAAATACTTTTAAAACCTGTAAAATTATAAAATCTACTCGTAATCCACCTCCAGGGTACGACAAGTTGCCAATCGCTAACGCTTAATCGTCAATCGTAAGCGAAAGGCAGCTAACTGTCTTTGTCGCACTAATATGAAAGAGTGACAGAGAGGGAAAACTACGATATGCTACTAAGCGCTAGCGCTTGGAAACTTGGCTAAGCATCCAGGTCTTCCCCCGGCGGCAAGGTGGCTATGATACAATCAGCATTTCCGCGCTGTATCGCGATGGTGAGCCCTTGCACGAGAAAAGTTCCTGCTCGTGGGTCCCCCATTTGGAGTCAAAATCGATGGAAAATTCATAAATAATCGCAGCGCCCTTAAGCGTTCATTGAAAAAAAGGGTGACATTTTAGTATTGATGTATAGTGCTTAATCATACTTACGAGTAAGTGCATGATGAGATTGATGAGTGCGATAGTATGTCGGCTGCATCTTTTACTACTATTCAAATTGGGCGGAGTCTATTTCACGGCGATTTATTGTCTCACCAATCATGTTCTAAGCCTACAGAAAGAAGTTTCCTCTGTAGTCGTGATAACCTTTTATAAGGCAGAGGGAATATTTTTCCCACCATGTTTCAACGTTGTGTCAAAGTGGCAAGAGGCCAATTTTGCGCATTTCTGACATCTGTCTGCCCGTTAAAGGGATAATTAGGTCTACATATTGATGTGGTAAGTAATCATACGGGCAGCATTCATCGTAATTTAAATACAGGACGATTCACTGTGTCGACAGGTGGTCTTCTTTCGTAAACAAAGGGCATCTTCTTTTATCATTGGTAATTAGCAGGGACCTATTTCTCGAAAGCTTGTCTACTTGTAATACAACCGGAAGTCCTTGGGCCTATTTCATAACAAATTACAACTAATATTACAAGCGGTAGATTATTTCTAGTAAGAAAAATTGAAATGAGACTTCCGCTTGTAATACCTATTAATTGTAATTTGTTATGCAATAGGCCCCTTATCTAATTAGTAGAGACTTCCACTTGTATTACAAGTTACAACCGTTCGAGAAACGGGCCTCAGGAACACAATCTACCACTAGGGTGTATTGATATTGACGCAGTAGAATGCTCAAAGCGATCCTGCGTCACCCCGTCAAAAGCGGAGATGGCACTCGTTGGGTTTTTAGACGGTAGTGGAGGTCAATGCTCCGTAGTCCGTCATACCTGTCTCACGACAGGATGCGTAAAAGCATTTTCCCAACATAATAAAAGGGTGTATTGATATTTTGTATATGAGTGTTGAAATCCATATGACGTACGGAGTAGTTTCATGAAACAAAATCGCCACATGCGCCACATCGATAAATTTCTTATAAACCATTCAAATGGTTCATGTCAAGTTTATAATAACCTACAAATCAACTGCCTGATATTTCATTAAACTAAGTTAGGTTTGATATGCAATTTAACTTTTGACCACACGATACCAACTAGTCGATTAGTTTGACCTCACCACCCGATCCGACTCAATGCGTTAACTATGTAGCTGTGTTTATTTATGTATTCACGTGTGCGTTCATATGTTCGTTACAAAGACAATTATACAATTAAAATTCCATTAGGAAATGCCTTTTAAATAGAGAAATACCGAAGTCATTATGTAGGTACTTCTGAAAAAATATAGCCAACTTTGACAACGTAAATTATTCTATAATTTGGTAGTTTAGCATGAAAGATCCAAACTCTGAAATTTGTCACTGAAATACATAAATAACTTTTCCTTTTGACATAACATTTAAATTGAATTGACAGATTTTTGTGGACTGGATCCTTTTCCATAAACTATGTCCATATACAAACCGCTTATAATTTTCAGATGGTGGGTAGCTGTATATGTGATGGATGATTGTACATATATAGTGTATATTACTTCATATTATGTATTAACCATACATATACACTAGTCATATACAGCGGTTCTATTTTCTCAATGTAGCTCGGAAATTTTCACATTTCCAAATACCTACACAACGTATGATCGCTTCCATGGCCTTCAATTATTAGAATAATCGTATTAAGTATTAAAAATAGAAATTCGAAGTAAGTAAATAAATAAATAAAATAAATAATTATAGTAATAGCTCTACTTTCAGATTCATATTTAGCACCAAATAATCTTGTTCAGTATTGTCAGAATAAACTAGTGATAATCGTTTGTATTTTTATCAGCAGACTAACACTCGACTGTTATAATAATAAATTGATTTATAATTATAGATGAATGAAATGACGAAAAAAACAATTGAAAATTTTATTTAAGTATGAAACGTGTACAAGTCATAGAAAAGTAGAAAATTCTTTTTACAACTTTAAAGATTACGTGCGATGCACAAACTATTAAGTGGTATCCGTTAACGAGATAGCGTACAACTGCGTGCAGTCGTTAAACACTTTCGCCTTCCTGCATACATCATGATCTAGATTCATATTGTTGATGTTCTTGGCGCACGTATCTCCGACGTCCGAAATGAGAATTCTCGGGTCATATCTGTGAATAGCCGCAACTCTTCTATAGTAGTTTCGCACGTTGATCACTCCGTCGTTGGTCATAATCCTGAACTTCTTGAGCACACAATGTATTATGCAAGGGACATCGTTCCTATCTATGTGCAAAGGATACTTGTAGAGCTTGCGTGGGTACATCTCATTAAGGCAGTTTTGGACCACCATATCGCTGTTTTTATCGTGGGCATAGAGTATTGACAGAGATGGTTCGTTTTCCAGCTTATTTGAGAAGAATTTGTAAGCGTTTATTGATAAAGCTAGTGATAACAGCAGGATGACTTCTGAAATGGGTTGTAGAAATGATTAACCTAAACTTTAATGTTACATTTTATACCACTGCATCTGTGACCAATAGCAATCGGTTCGCTATTGAACTAGCATTGTACAAGTAGCAGAACATTCTCATAATTGCGGGAATATACGAAATTTCTGAGAATTTTCATGAGAGTTTAAGAATAAGTTCTCATTGACAATGCTTCCATGAGAACTTATAAAATAGTGTTATGAATAATATTGTATTTCACAATTCAGTAAACAAGGCAAATATACCTTAAAAGGCATGTAAATACGATGGTTGTGGCATGATTACATTGCTTGTAAAATTTAAATTGCCGAGAACATTCTCTATACAAGTTTCGTAACTTATGAAACTTCTCCTCGGTACAATGCTAGGTTGGACTAAATAAAGCATTCACTGTTTTAAAATATACATTAGATTCACTATATTTAACACCGAGTTATGAGGACTGACATTAAAATGAATGTTTAATTAACAAGAAAGCTATTAAGTAAGGAGGTTTAAAATTAAACCGACGGTGTATATCACACAGAACATTCACAAAGATATTACTCTAAGTAATTATTTACTATCTAGTGTCACAATCCATAACGCGCAATAAAGTAGAGTGGGGAGATTGCCATTTAAAATGATTAAATTACGTAACGTTACCCAAGCGCGTAAAGTAACACAATCGGATCCTCTAATCCCAAGAAAATAGAAAACTTTGTGATCTACTACAAAGAATTAATCAAAAGTTACATTTAGACATTAAAAAGATTCTTTTGTTGCCGCAGTTTCTCCACGCTCTCCGCTTAAGTAGGATTTCTTCAACGATTCGCTTCCATTACGTTACATTTAGCAATAAAAAGTATCATTAAGATTCGCATTAAGACTTTGTAATTTGTAAACTTACTTTCCATTTTAACTTTTCACGTGTTTACTTTTTTAGCGATCACTGCATGTTCCCAGCTCAAGTTCACTACTGAGCAAAATTTCCGTAGCTGTGTTTGGGTGTAATGTGTTGTTTCGAAAATCAGGGCTTGTTTTATGTATTCTTGTAAGGTAAAGGAAACAATGTGGCATTGTTAGCGGCGATAACATCGATTTGGAAGCTCGAAATAACTCGTGCAGGTGTGACGAGTTATGTAACTATCGATTTCCTTTAGTTTAAATGACGTTCAGGTAATACGAAGGTAGTGGTCCTAATTGTTTTATTGGTGCGTAACAAAAAGCGCCATGGACTTGGTGGTTGGTACATCCGTTGTTGCAAAATTATTCGTGACGTACAGTCGAGGACAGAGTTATTTAACTGGCATATTATAAATATACAAATGACATGCATACTGACTCTGTTTGCAGGGAAGGTTAGGCTACGTACTCTTTCCCCGCCTGTGACAACAAAAAGTTTAGCCTGGAATTTTAGATTTTTATTTTATGCAGGCATTTTCGAGAATTTTTGAGATTTAACTTTATTCAACGTCTAATGTCATTATCAGAGTCGTATAGGTATTTATACATTAACTGAATCGCTCTGCATGTGATTTAAGTAGGCACGTTCCAAGCCACTTATGAATGTCAACATTTTAATTATTAAAAGCTACGTCCGATCCGGTACTATCCGTACACCACTGACGATAACGCGTGACGACATATGAAGGGTCCACGGAAAAAACATGTCCAAAGCCTAAAAAAAATCAGGGCAAATTCACACCTTATTCTGTTAAAAGTAAGGTGGTTTTTCCTTCTGTAATTTGAATTGACTAGACATGTTCTTTCCGTGGTTCATATATTAATATGACATTAGGGAATGCAACCCGGGTACCAGCGTAGGCGCTTATATTTTGTTGAGGATACAATTAAGGATGAAATACAATTATCTTAATATTAGGTATTTCAAACAATCTTAAAAAATAAGTACTTACTAGAAATGAGGCTGAATCAATACACTCGTTGTATTGTAGAATCGTTTTGCTATTGAAATTCAGTTCTGAACCTTCTGATAAAAGTATTTATGTAGATACCGACTTACATAAGACAATACAAAAAAACAGAGTCAAAGGAAATTGATTTAATGCTGTGATACAAATTTGTTACAAAATTGGATCGGATCTCAGGAAATGAGTTTCAGAGCAATGATAAAAATTCAATTCGACTTTGAGGAATATTATTTGTACCTTTTAAATAAATTCAGAAATATATGATTATTGTTCTACATTTAGGTGGCAGCGTTTGTTTGTAACTTTTTTGCAGAAGAAAAGACAACAAACCTGTAGGCTTATGATGGTACCGTGTTTAATCGTTTGTCGTTGTTGCCGTCAGGTTCTAAAGGTGCATTCAGACCAAGCGAACATTCGCTATTCTAATCTCCCACTCTACAAAAGTCGATCGTTCCACAAAACGTGATTGGTTGATTTCGTAGACCGGGGGATAGAACAGCGAATGCTCTTTTGGTCTGAATGCACCTTGACAAGTATGCAAGTGCGAAATTGATGTGTAGCACGATAAATAGATAAAATGGGACCATCATAAGCCACCTGGTGTAATGAATGGGTAGACGCCATTTTTAAAAACATACGAGTCGATTGTGAATATTATAGCCTACGGTTGTCACCAGGCCCAACACTCATGACATCCAATGGCTTCAAAATAAAACGTTCTCTAAATCCCATGGGAAATAATAAGTATAATAACTTTTGACTAAAATACGCACTCGAGTATCTTGGTATAGGCAAACATGAGAATTTAGAACAGACTAAAAAGAGTGTATTCAAGGTTAGAAAGTTGCTTAATAAATAAGACAACTACATACGGATAAATATTTGCTGTAGATCTAGGTATCTTTACACCGTTATAGTTCGGGAAATATTATTTGACCGACTCTTATCTTACTTACGACCTTTTGTTTTGCACCATTAACAATAGAAAAGTGCTAGACTGCTGATTGTATAGTAAGAGTTAACGCAAAACAAAAGGTCGTAAGTAAGATAAGTTAAGATAACAGCCAGTCAAATATATTTCCCGAACTTTACTTTCACTGTAATATATCAATCTGTCCTTTTATATTATTTCCGTCTTATAATTTAACCACTTTCCCTAAGATCCCATCATCAGATCCACAACTTGGTGGCAACGGTACCACCTCGGGGTTATACCCGTTAGATTTAACCACAAAAAAAAAAACAATCAAATTGGGAACGTCCTACTTTTTTGAAGTCGGTTAATAAAACAGAAAAAAATAATCTTGAAGTGACAAAGCGACTAAGACTTGATATTTTTGGAATACCTACTTCTAATAATAATTGAACGCTAATATCTTTAAAGGTTTCAAAATTATTGCCATTCCAGATTGTTTTTTTTTTTTGCTAACTTATACCGTATAGTCTCCATCAGAAATATCGAAGTGCTCAAAAAAAATCTGAGCAGGCTTCTGTTTATAGATTTAGAGTCCACATTCAGATATTTTTGAGTAGGTACCATGGCCGCTTCGATATATTTGGTGGCTTCTGTACTTTATACCGTCATCTACAATGAGAATAACAAGAATGTACTAGTACCTAATTTTTGATCTATGAGAAAAACAAGGCGTTTAGTGTTAACTTATGAGATACGTAAATCAACTTGAGATAGCAAATATCTATGTGGAATTCTGTCTATCCTGGAGTCTAAGTAAGATGGAAGGCTTTTGAGATAATATAATAATATATTCTGTATTCTGTACCTAATATAGTCAAAGAGGTAGGTAAATAATTCAATTCGTTGGATTCGTCGTCAATATCTTAAATATCGTTAAACTATTAACTTACTATTATCACCCCTAGTAAGTTAAAGTTGCATTTTTTGAAGCGCCTAATCGTATTTTTCTTTATTTTTGTGAACTGTATTTTATTTTGATATGGAATGTCTCTATAATGTCGTATAAATGGTTTCTCTGGTATTTGGCAAAATAAACCTGTACTTACCTACCTACCTACCTATATCAAGAAATTAATTCATGCTGCCAGCATTCTCGGCACCATGCCAAGGGGGCAAAATGGGTTTTTAGATGTATTTTAGGTTTATTTAGTGTTATTTATAAGGTTTTTTTTACCTATTTATTATGTAATTATTTTATTTATCTACCGAATAAAGTACCTACTTCGAAAATTCAGTGACATGTTGAAACATACATGTGTCTTAAAATATCTTGTTACTCTCATGTTACAATGTTTAACGAATTTATCCCAATTGATCTAGCTCTTGGTCTATAATGTTTTATGGACAGAGTTGGCATACTATCGCATTCTTGATTTATATAGAACCATCATCATTATGTTTTTACTCTATTATCTGTGATTTATATGAGCATAATAAATTGTCCGATCCTAATGTTACTTAATTGTGTAACTACTCATAGCGAGCAAAGTTCTGACTATTTGTGGGCCTTTTGTGTATTGAAATAAGTATCACTAAAGGTCAATTTTGTGCGTACCTTTTTACTATGCGTACAGGATTGGAAGGCCAGGGTAACCATTTTTTTGTTAACAAACTATAAAGTTATGAAATTGCTAAGCAATTATTAAATAAATGTAGGTATCCAAAAACTAAATAAATAAAACAAATGTGTAATATAGGAATATGATGAAGAGAAAGGTAAAAAAGTTTATTTAGTCATCTGACAATAGTTGTTGGATTATATAAAGCACAATTCTTCTCAATTTGCAATAAATATCGCATCCCTTTTTTCGCACCTCCACACTTTTTACCGTTGACGTAGTTTCATAATCAACGTAGCATGCCGATGTATACAATAACACATATAATGACACAATGATGAATACTTTCTTTCGTATCATGTTCCTTATTAATAAAACAGTGCATTAGAACATTAAGTAAATAATTTACAACGTGTTTTTTTTTATACGAGTGTATATTTTAGGACAGTGTCAGACCCTGTGAACCATTTACATCGATTTCTTTAGATAATTGTTGTATAATTTATGGCATGTGTGTACATTAATTAACGTAGGCACCTAAATCTATTATGTCAAGTCTCTGTCAGACTTTACAAAATACATCACATATCTAATCGTATATTACGCAAAACATATTATCCTATACACATACGACTCCTAAAATCAGATACAATGATTGGATAAATAAAATTATACGCCCAGATAAAATATACAATATATACCTATGTGAGTGTTTGTGCGTTTTACAAAGACAGTATCTTTATCTTTAAAACATGATTTCGATGTGAAGTAGCCCGAAGACAGCTCACGGATGATCTGAATCTGAAACAAATTAGATGGGAATGTAGGTCAATAGGTACTAACAACTTACTTATGGCGAAGTAGGTTAAGAGGAGTGCCGCCCCGCAAGGCGGTAATAGGAACCTTGTTTCAACTTAATTTAGTGAAATATAATGCAAGATAGATTATATTACTCGTATTTGACTTATTTAATATTTATTTCTCAAACATGCAATGAAATGGTGTCATTATGTTCGTCATAATAGGCTTTAAAGTATGACGTTGCAGGCGGATGACCTAGGCCTAGGCCGGTAAGTAATATTTTTTTATAACATGGCGTCGGTTTTCATAAACAAGCTAAACTCGTATTTTTTATTTCATTGCATATGTTTGAGAAAAGCACTGTACAATATACATGCCTCGCCGTGAAATGGGCTTACCGGCTTCGTATCACTGTCCGGCCTACTACGTTCGGCCGTCCATACCTACTCATCCGATAAACAGTACAGTAATGTACTATTTCTCAAACTTGCTACGGAATGTTGATGTTACTTACGTTAAATTAAACCCGGAAATATGTACTATGTATCCGGTGTCATGTTCTAAGATGATATGTAAAGAGATTTCATGTATTTATTTCACACCTAGGACAGCAAACAGACTGGCTTTTGTTTTGAAACGTCAAATTGTGACACTAGTTTTTGACATTCAGCCACAGAAAAAAAAAATAACCTTAGAACTAATGTTTATACCAACAGGTAAAAGGAGACCTCGAACAGATTTAAATAAAAATTAGGCGCGAATGTTTTTTTTTAATGTTATACGATTCTCTACTATTGGTATATTTACAAATTAAGTAGTATGGTTCGGCGAAATCAGTTCGTTTTATTTCATGGCAAGTTTGAGAAAAGCACTATACAAATCTCGGCGAGAAACAGGGTAACAGGCCGCGTATCACTATCTGGCCTCAGTTCCTTCGGCCAGATATATCTACTTGGCCTGTAACCCTTCGTTTCCCGTCCTCTATAGTAATGTACTATTTCTCAAACATGCAATGAAATGTTGTAGTTACGTGCCTAAAAAGTGGCCGGGAAGTACCTCGTTGCCGGCCTAGGCCGGCAAGTATCTCTTTTTTAATTTTCATTTGACATAGGGTTGTGACCTAGCATCTTGGCTTTTAGCCAATAATTATCTGTAAGTAATATAAGTATAAAAAAATGATTGGCAAATTTTTGCAGTTATAATTAGGTATTGAAATTATATCATTTAAAATAAATGTACAATAACTACTCAAAATAATATTTAATAAAATATTTTAAAAATAAAAATAAAACCGCCTTCAAAAATTCGCCCGAACTAAAAAGTTAAAAATAATTTTGGTTCCTACTTCTTAGGATTTCCTACCCAAACCTTTAAACCTTTTACCCTATTCATTGAAATAAAACATTATGGCTAGGTACCCTACAGATTTCTTAGAAGTCGGTGCCAAGCCGAATACGTTCATAGGTATATATTAGATAGAGCTTTGTAACTTACTGTCACTCCGATTACGCTTTTATCAACAGAATGGTCTGCCTCAGTCATTTTCATGAAAGCATAACCGGAGTGACAGTATATTACAAAGCTCTATCAAATACATATAAGTACTCGCAAAGTGAACATATTTGGCTTGGCACCGACTTCTAAGAAATCTGTAGGGTACCTAGCCATAATGTTTTATTTCAATGAATAGGGTAAAAGGTTTAAAGGTTTGGGTAGGAAATCCTAAGAAGTAGGAACCAAAATTATTTTTAACTTTTTAGTTCGGGCGAATTTTTGAAGGCGGTTTTATTTTTATTTTTAAAATATTTTATTTTTTGCTTTTTAGTAGTGTAAATATAAAATCGTTATTCAGTATGCTCTAAATACTTATAATTAGAATGTACTGCACTGTAGTAGGCCATAAAACCTGAACTGGCGAACTTATATGAATACAAAAACAATTTCAAAGGTAACAGACTTAGCATGCCAATATTATTTAAAAATCACTAACCGCTAACCGACATGTCATAACTACTAAGCAAACACTTGAATAGATCTCGAAAATGTATGACATTTGTTATATATACAAAGAATGATCCTCCAACCCCTAATCGTTAAGGAGTTATTCCTTTCCTCATCAGCTCACCAACATGAGACTATGACCACCTAAAGGCAAATACTCGAATAGCCTCCAAAATATATGAAATATGTTATATTTAAAGAATTATCCCCCAACTCCTAATCTCCAAGGAGTTGTACCTTACATCATCAGCTCACCAACATGAAAGGATGACCACCTAAAGGCAAATACTCAAATAGCTTCCAAAATACACGAAATATGTTATACTTAAAGAATTATTCCCCAACTCCTAATTGCTAAAGAGTTGTAACTTCCATCATCAGATCACCAACTTAAGATGTTCATGACTAGATGCAAATACTTGATTAGTCTTCGAAAATAAATGAAAAATGTCATGTGTGCCTACAACATTTGAAGAGTTCCCTCGATTTCTCCAGGATCCCATCATCAGATCTGGATTCGGTGACAATGGGACCAACTAGAAGGTATACCCTTTCAAACAAAAAAAGAATATTTGAAATCGGTCCACGCGTCTTCGAGTAATCGGGGAACATACATAAAAAAAAAAAAAAGATTTCGACGAATTGTTAACCTCCTCCTTTTTGAAGTCGGTTAAAAAGCAGTATTATACGGCGCGATCCGTCGGCCCCGATCACTGCATGCGATTAATTGGACCCAACCGACCGCGTCGTCTAATACCGCTTTTTTAAATTAAAAATTTGCAACTATCAAACAGGTCAATCTTAAAAAAAAAATGAAGTGTCGGTGTCGTATTTGACTTTCGTTGTGTTTCAAAGACTTAGTTATGTAGTTGACTTATAATTTCTTAGAAAGAAGATACATTTTTTTGTTTCATTTCATTGCATGTTTGAGAAAAGCATTATACATACCTCGGCCATGAAGTGACGGGTTGCCGTACGAATACTATCCGGCCTCGCTTCGCTCGGCCGTCTACATATATTCGGCCGGCAACCAGTCACTTCCCGGCCTCGGTAGTAATGTACTATTATTGCACACCTCACAAAAAAGAACAAAAAAAACACATAACAATATATGACAAACAATAGAGGCAGACAACAGGTGGCCTTATCGTTAAAGAGCGATTTCTTCCAGACAACCTTAGTGTGGTCCATAGGTAGTTGATAGCCTAAATTGAGAACAAATTATCTTAATCAAAATATTTCGTCGCTGTTCCTACGAAAGTCGCTATGTTTTTTATTGCTACTTTACAGGAGACACAAAAAACTGTTTATTTTGAATCTTGTTCACTCAAAGTAGGCCAATATTTTATTTTGATAAATATGTTCAGTTTAAAATAATTTAAAGTTTTTTATAAAAATCAATCTCAGTTTTTTAACGAGAAAAATAAATATTACCAATAATTTATCACATAGCTATTTTTGTTTCAGTCGTCCAAAGTCTCTGTGTCTTATTTGTAACTTGGTTAAAATAAATAATTACGGAAATTTACACACCTTTATCATATTCGTTAGGTACATAGTTATTTTTATGAAAGACCTTCAATAAAATAAAACATGTTTCAATAATAATAGTGATAGGAAAATTTCGCTAAGTGTCTTAAGACGTTGTCTCAAGCATAGTCTACGAACTCGATGTAGTATAAAAATATCGCTATGTGCGAAACAGTACACATCGAGCCAGATTTGTTCTTATTTAATTCATAAAAAATACTCGCTATGTGCCTAAAATCACATAACGGGCTCCATTATAATAAAAACAGTCATGGTTAGTATAAAACAGTCATGTAATTTTCACACATACTGTTTTTAGTAAGAGAATAATGTATGGAAATCACATAGCTAAAATTCACAAATCCGGAACTATTAAAGATAGCCTCACCGCTGTTTTTGGAGCGTATAGATATTGAAATAAAGTTCAAAATGGCGTTAAAATCCAAAAATAAAAAAAAATCACATAGTGACTTTTGTAGGCACAGCGACGATTTGACCTTAAATTATTTAACAAGCTGGCGCACAATTTCGTCGGCTGACAACCAAAACTCACTCAAAAACTGTCACATAGCACCGTCGAGTCTCGTGTCTTCGCCTAGTGTAAAAAGATGAAATTCCCGGCTTATTTTTAGAGCAAACTGTCACGTAGCAAAGTTCATGTTTTTCAAAATTGCTATTTAGTAATTTTCTGTCCACTCTAAAACTAATGCGGAATCTTCAACTTGACTCGACTCGATGGTATTGAATCAGACCTATGATACGAGTTTTATTTCAAGTAGTGTTGTTACTTGAGTTTTGGTTGTCAGCCGACGACTTTCTCAACCATTTACACTGAGGATTTAGTAAATGTCGCTTCAATTGTGTAAAATCAATTAGACGGTGTAGCACTTTGCGTTGATTGAATCGTTTGAGATAATTTACGGTTATTACATCTGTCTTTATTCATTTATTACGAAGAGTTGATTTTTATTAGTTTCTAGTGATACACACTCCGGCAATGAAAACGGGTCAGGTGGTTTTTTTCATACAAAATAATGCAAACATGGAGATTTCAAATATTTTTTAAAAATATTTATAGTGTAGGTAAAATCTATTTCTAAATCAGTATGTGTTGGAATTTCGCTAAATTAATAAATAAACTCAAAAAAATATGAAAATTGTCGTTAGGGCGGTTTGTATAGACAAAAATGTATATAGACCGTTTAAGAAAAGCAACTAAAATGTATGGTAATAAGAGTTTTTTAATCATTAGTTGCTATTTTTATATCTACGGAGTCATCTGATGATAAAGTTCCGTGTTTTTCGGATCGGGTGAAAACTTCAGGGAAATTCCAATACAATCTGATGTTAAAAGCGGTTCCACTTGTTTTATAAGTATTTATTTTTAATATTTGTAACCAGCATGTTTCCAGTATTTTCTATGAAAAATCCACCTGACCCGTATTCATTGGCCGCGAGTGTAATTGGGTAACCATAGCAGCGAATTCCTATGTAGCGAATATACCTGGGTGAATCATTAAATCTTCTATTTTTAAACAAAGCAAAATCAGTGATTTGAAAATAGAATCGGAACATGTTTTCTGCTACGTCACACATACCCAATACAATCGCTTTAAGTCGACATCAAAAGTATATTTGGTTGTTAACAGAAGAAATCAAATGCATCTGATCTGACAGTTTCTTTCGTTCGCGACCGTCTTCAAAAGCACATTTGACATTCCCCTACCTGTTTTGCATATTTAGTGAACGCCCTATATCATTTTTCAAATGTTGAAACATTCTGAATTAAGTTTGCCCATAGAAAATAATCCAACTTTCAGTGTATCGCCACATGATTATAACTTTGATTGTCACAACTGTCAACCAAGGATAGCCGGCTCTCTCGCACCAATAGGTGAGTAAGAGTGGGATGGCCAGAAAATAAGCGCGCGTTAATAAAGGTGCATTCAGACCAAACGAGCATTCGCTATTCTAACCCCCTACTCTACGAAATACGATCGTTGATTTCGTAGAGTGGGGGATAGAATAGCGAATGCTCGTTTGGTCTGAATGCACCTTTACGTAGCGGCAGCCAGGGATCGGATACCGGTTTTTTCTCCATACAATAGAACGGTTCGAATTCCGTTCTTTTTCGTTCTTCGGTTAATAATTTTTTTGTTAATGGAGTAATCCAAAAATATGATGATAATAGTTACATAAGATGTTGAATACTACATAAAGAGTGTAAAACATTTTAAAATATTGAGCTATTTCGAGGTTTTCCTAAAAAACCGGTTCCGATCCCTGGCGGCAGCTCATGGTGAATAAGGTTATTGTTGACAGTTGTATGTATAAAGCAGGCTTTCGCGCTCGCTCTAATATAAAACTGCGAGCGCGATGGCATGCTTTATAAGTATCGAGTAAGAAAAAGAAAAAAAAAGAAAAAAAATAAGAAATCGAGGAAGAAAGTAATCAATACTTGCCAACTCATGGTATGGTTACTGGGCTATTCGCAACCGAATATTATTTGAACGTTGGCAGTAAGAATCACGCAATATGCGAATTAAATCGGCTCCAATAGAAGAACTTATTTTTGCAGCATTTCTCCTGTCAAGAGCCTCCGAAAATTGGTTTATATTAAAATTGGCTCGGCTTGTTTTAATTTCCGCTTCCAGTGACATTTTTCCGATTTGGCCGACCTTCTCCTATTTAATGTGTGTCTATTTCGAAGTCAGGCCTTTGAAAATATCGCCGTCTTCCGATATTTCTCGTAATACCTAATGTTTGTTTCCAGCAGCGACCGGAACCGGTATTTTCTTCGGTACCGGTTCTTTTTTCGTTCTTTGGTGTATAAATTCTAAGTTAATGGAGTAATAAAACTATGAAAACGGATAAATTCGCGTATATTAACTAATTTTAACATCAAACTTCCTCCATTGTCAGTCATCCGCAGACCACGAACCCTATAAAGTGTTCGAAACGTCGGAATGAAGTTAAAATTAGTTAATATACGCGAGTTTATCCGTTTCCATAGTTTTATTTCATGTGTAATCCTCGCGGTACCCGAAGAAAATATTAATGGAGTAATTTAAAAATATAATATTGTAAATTACATAAAATATTGAGTAGCACATGAAGAGTATAAAACATTTTAAAATATTGGGCTATTTCGAGGTTTTTGTAAAATAACGGTTCCGGTCCCTGGTTTCCAGTGATTGTCGAGAAATAAGTCTTTAATGAAAACCTACGTAAATGATTTTTGGCTCAAAAAGTTAATAAATTGTAAAGGTGCGTTTAAACCAAAAGAGCATTCGCTGTTCTAGCGCCCGTTCTAAGAAATCAACCAATCACGTTTTGTGTACCCATCGAATTTCGTAGAGTGGGAGGTTAGAACAGCGAATGCTCTTTTAGTTCAACCGCACCTTAAGAAATAAGGATGTTCAGTTCAGTAGGCTTATGATGATACCGTGTTCAATCGTTTGTCGTTGTTGCCGTAAGTACAAAAGTGACGAGTAGCACGATAACCGATAAACGAGTGACCATGGTAAGCCACCAGTAGAGTAAGCACATGATTAAAACGACAGTGTCTCGAGTGATAAAGACTATCCGTTCCCCTTTTATTGGTACATATAGCCAACCGGAAGGATCTTGATTCTTATGACAGCTGTCAGTTCCATACATGATCTGTCAACAATGTCGCATCTTGATAAGTAATGTGTTAACACATTCATTGCGGACGAGTGCCACGCGCTACGCTCGTAGCCGATCCCGTGATTTTTCCACTTTGTAGCGAAAATGGACCTCCCACAGAGAACTCCCCTCGGGAGATCCCCGCGCTTTAAGTGTTAAACTGACAGCTGTCATAGGGATCAAGGTTTCCCGGGCCGGCTATAGTAAAAGATGGGAAGCCTACTATATAGGCTGCAACGGACAGTTTGTTGGACGAAAAGCGTCAGATAGCAGAAACGGTACAAGTTTGAGAATTTAAGAATAGTTCAAATAAAAAATAACTAGTTACCTAAATTAAATCACTAAAGGTCTAACTAAAACTTATTGAATTTTTGGAACACGCATAAAAACTTTTTATTAAAACCTTAGTATTTCCAGAGTTCAAATTAACAATTTAAGCCAAGCAATTTTACAAATTTTACATGTAGATAAAATTGAACGAGATTCTTTTTTTAAATAATCTATATACCTAAATGAGCACAGTTACTGAAATCGCTATGAAAGTAAATATGAATCCAACACGATCCA